>PVJO010011443.1:0-59910 GCA_004026905.1 Hystrix cristata | reverse complement strand
GGGGCTTATTAGAGCATTTAAGAAACAGTGTGCATAAAAAATGGGCTGAGAAATTGGCGAACTGTTTCATCTTGCATCATGAGCATCGTGCTCTGTGTGATGTGTCGTTTGTGGTACAGCAATTTCTGCCAAGTGAAAACATGACGGTGAGCCCTTGTCCACCTTATTCACGGTCTGTGTGATTGCTGAGTCTTCTGCGAAGTCGAAGTGACCAGGAAAGGTGAATGTTTTGAATTAATTCAAGGTTTCAAAACAGCCAGGAAGGGCAACTGAGGACACTCTTGGAAAATGCTTTCCAGGACTGCTTGGAGAGAGGCGAGAACAGTGGGAAAAGTGTGTTCCCTGCGAGGGAGAGAACTTTGAGAGGGATTAATAACAATGTGCCTTTTACCGCATGTTACAGTTTGTGTCTAGATGTCCCCCCAAAGCCTCATGTGGTAAGAGGAGCTGGAGTGTGTGATTACTAAATTACTCCGCTAATTGGTTTGGCATGGTTCTCCTGGGACCAAGGATGCGACGCTAGGATTAAGGGTATTAGGATTAAGGGTGGGAGTACTGCCCACCCTAAAGCCAGGTAGCCTGGATAGGATATAAAATACAGGAAGAAGCTGGTTCACACCCACCACTTGCTTGCATCCCTTGCTTACCTTGCTGCCTTCTGTCCGTCTGTCAGGCCACCCTGCCTCGGACCCAGCTGATTGTGGACTGAAGCCTCTACAAACTGTGAGCCAAATAAACCTTTCTTATCCTAACTTTGGGTGTCGGGTATTTTGTCTCAGCAACGAGAGAAAAGTAACTAAGACATTGCAATAGCAGTGAACCTTTTACTGTAATGTTTTTAATTTAAACATTCACCCTATTGTTTGATCATACCACACAGGTTAACCTGTACCATGAATTAACAAATTCAATGAAATCTAAGAAAAGTAAAAAACTTACGTTGTATGTAAGTTTCATATTGTATATAACAGATATATATATATATATATATATATATATATATATATATAAATGCATATTTGGAAATGATAAGTTAAATGACAGAGGACAAAGATTGCTATTACTTCTCACTTCATATTTCCCCCCAATTAAAAAAAAAATGTATCCTTTTTTATGTTGAGAGGAAATCTGTGGAGGAACATCAAGATAATCCATATATTCTAAATGTAATGAATTCCAACATAAATAGGGCTTGGTAAGCTTTGAAAACAATAAGATGTGATTTCCTCTGGGACTGGAAGAGGCAGGCAGCAAGGACACATAAATTCTCTACCATGCCTTGGATGGCTGTCTACTGTGAAAAAGGCCCTCTTGCCAGAACAGTAAAACATGTTCACCCCTATGTGAAGATATCAGTTTATCATACTTTTAAACAAACTACATATTGAAAACCTAAATCTAAGTGCGCTAAGCCCTACTGTTCAAAGCTTTGGCCCAGAATCCCTTTTGATTCTCACCTTTTCATGCATGAAGTATAATCCAGGCTCTGGAAACTGAAATTAAGACTAGAAGCAAATGAGTCTGAGTGTAGGGTGGAAAAGCTAACGATAAGCACATTTAGTCCACACATTCCAGCTACTGTGCTCTTAAGAGGGAAGGGGGTTTCCGTGCAGGGCTGTCTGCTTCCAAGGCTGCTGTGGGAATCGCTGCACACGGTCCCTTAGAACTGTTTGTGGTCTTCCAGTTCTAGGGGTCAGACGCATGAGTGGGACCCAGGGGAGCTAAAGTCAAAGACACCGCTTCTTCCGGGGGCTCCTAGGGAGAATCTGCCCCTTGCCTTTCTGCATTCTAGCTCCTGTCTGCATACCTTTGGCAGCTGACCACATCTTGCAAGCGGTGCCCCCAGCTCCAAAGCAAATCTGTGGAAAAGCAACAATCATTTCAACAAGTGATTCAGGAGCAATTGCTACCAGTATAAAAGAAAGAAAGGAAGGAAAGAAGGAAAAAAGGAAGGTAGGAAGGAAGGGAAAGAGAGAGAGAGACAGAGAGAGACAGAGAGAGACAGAGAGAGAGAGAGAAACCTTTACAAAATGTAGAAAATGAGCTTAAAGGAAATAGGACTTAAACATAATTAAGTCATGTTATGCACATATACCAACTCTGCACACTGAATATAACCATTCTATGCTACAAACCTATATTAATAAAAAGATAATTAAAGCCCACAGCCTTAATATACTAGGGGGGAAACTGTAAATCTTCTAGAAAATAACATAAAAATCCAGGATATAAGACTTTGTGTTACAAGACTGTGTGATGATAAATAAGTACAGAAAACAATAATCAACATCAGTAGTCATCAGCCAAAGGCTAATTAAAAACCAAATGAAATGCTACTCCAAACATGTTCAAATACCTAAAAATAAAAAAAAGATTAAAGTAAAAATAAAAAGACTTCTTATAACCAGTGTTGAGAGTGACCTAAAGTAATATAAAATAATAAGGTTGCTTTTAATTTTGACAGCTTGTAAAATGAAATGCACACTTACAAAAGCATATATTCATACAAAGATTGTGCCCAAACTTGGTAACTTTGTTATAGCCAGACCCTTGAAACACGTAGAGGTCATCAAGGATTTATCTTTTAAAGGTGTAACCGCAGGCTCTTTGTTGACTCAAAGGAACAACTTTGTAGATAATGTATGCAACATGCAATATAGATGAAATTCAAAACAGGGTGGTTGAAAGAAGTCAGACCAATAACAAAACAGAACTCACTGAACAGTTCCACTTGTGTAGAAGTTCAGATCCACCAAACTAATCGAGAGTGAGAGACAGTGAGTCCGTGGATGTCTGGGGCGGGCAGATACAGGGAGAGGCTGGAAGACAAGACGAAAGGTGGCAAAAACCCTTTTGGTGGTGATGTGCGTGTTCTTTGTATTAACTGTGGAGGTGATGAAATCGGAGAACACGTATGTCCACACTTACTACACCACGCGGCTTAAAGACCTATCATTTATCGCAAGCCAGTTATACCTCCACACATCTGCTTTGTGAAACAGTCACAGTGAGACATCGCCGTGCTAAACAGCCAATCAACTGGAAGTTTCAGGGGTAAAACATTTACTGCACCACAGAAAATTTTAGTTTACAGAGAAATTTTTATATTGGTGCCAGCAAACACACCTATCATAATCTTGATTTCAAATGTCTGGTCTGCATCTTCAAATTTTCCTATTTGTTCTCTGTGGTTTCTTTGCCCTTCCATTTACTTGACAATACGGAAGACAGAGTCCCACTAATACTCCCCTTAATATCTTTGCTTTATTTTTTTTTCCCTGTCTTCTGTCTTGGATTCCATATTCCGTCATTATAATTACTCAAATATAAAAACCTTCAGTTCCTTTGCTGTTTTTATTAATCCAGGAAATAATGTTTTAAATCCAATGCTTTTTTCCGTATATTACACCTGAGGTTCTCAAAGAGGTTAGAAAAACACACAAACACACGTATGCACACACTCAACTGTAATGGTTGATTTCATGCTACATTTGTGAATATTGGAAGAGTGAATCGCTAGGGCTTCTGCGAAATACTGTACCTTTTCTTGTACCAATCGAAGCTCCTGTTTTCATCAATTATGCTTTTATTTTGTCTTTTACATAAACCTCCAAATATCTACATTATCCTCCTCACTCTCATCTGATGACTTTACCTAATACTTCACTAAGATTATAGAAGTAATCAGAAAAAAAATATAAATATTTCCAATTTAAAATCTAAGATTGCCTGCCTTTTATTTATCTTCCCTCTTTTTATATCTCAAACATCTGCTGGACTGCCTGGGACAAATATCCTCTTTTTCCACTTGAGAAATAATGTCTTCTACCATGAATATTCAAGGGTATCACTTGTACAATGGCTTAACCTATCTACTTCTGACAGGCTTTTAAAGTTATTTTTCAAATACAGTTTTTTGTCTCATATACAGGTTTTACAACCTATTCCAAGTAAAAAATTGAGTTCTCTCTCTCAAAGTGTGCGTGTGTGTATGTGTGTGTGTGTGTGTGTGTGTGAGAGAGAGACAGAAGGTGAAGGGTTTGATTCAATGGTAGAGATTTTGCCTACTTTCCTACCACATGTAAGGCCCCAAGTTCATTCCTAGCACTGCCAGAAAAAGCATAAACAAAAAATGAACAAAAAAACTAAAAAAAAAGGTAAATTCACATTATGTTACTTACAAAACAGCTTCTTATTTTGTTTTTAAACTGCTACAGAAACAATTTTCCTATACATGGTTACATACGACATACATTTTATTTTATAAATTTCACTGTAAAGACCACATAGTCTATGAATTATGTGAACTGATGTGCTGCTAAAAGTAAAAGTTGTAAACAAAATTTGCATTTATCCTTAAGGAATTCAAAAATATGTATAATTCAGAGCTCAAAAATACAAACTATATATCCATGTTCACACATAAGGTGTTAAAATAATTATGTATTACTAAGCAATACATTTATAAGAATTATTCTATTTGTCCAAATGGAAAGAAATATAGTAGCTCTCTTTTAAAAAATATTTCTGTTGTAAATTTTAACATCTTTTAATTTATTCATTAGATTTTTTCTTAAGCCCTTTCTATACTGTCACTCAGTGTTAATGTCTCTTTTATTGTATCACAATATTTTTTAAGACTTTTGGCTCCAGATACGGTGGTGCAACATTTTTTGCTGTATTTCTCCTGCCAAATAAAAATGAAATAAAGGAAAATAATAAAGTACTGTAGAAAATCACTGAAAGGTAGTGCAAAGAACTACCACACAGCCTTGGAGACATCCCAACCCAGATGGCTGACTGCAGGTGTTTTGGGTATTCTGTTTCTTCTTTATTGTCTTTCCTGTATAATCCAGTCTGGCTGATTGAGTGGCAGCTGACCCAAAGGGTAAAAGGTGGAGAGCCGCTAAAAATGATTTTAAAAAGTCTTAATGAACTCTCGGTCACTCTATCCAATAATCAGGTAGAGCATGCGTCCTAGAAGCAGCCACGTTAGAAACTCAGTCCTGTGCTTTCCCTCCTCCCAGACTCTGGAACCTACTGGGAAGAGCGCCGACCACAGTCCTCGCCCTGCACAGAGACCCTGCAAGGATGAGCAGCCCTGTCCCATGCACCGGGGAGAATCGTGTCAGCCACCACGGTGCGGCACTGTCTGCAGCCCTAACCTCCGCCATCAATGCGGCAAGCAGTGACCCTCTGGCTGAGCCCTGCCTCAGGAGTGCTGAATGAGGGAGGGTTGCAGAGGACAGAACTGGAGAGAGACCCTCTCCCAACCTGTGTATCAAATCCTGGGCAGATTCCTCAGTGGCCTGTGTGTGAAGCCAGTGAGAATTAGCAAAGGGGAAAAAACAAAACAAAACAAACAAACAAAACACACACACACACAACCCCCAACTTTGAGAACAGAGCTTCACTGCAGAAGGTCGCTCTTGTTTCAGATCGGCCACTGACTGGGATATTGCAAGGTGGACCAGAAAAGCACGGCAAAGACTGAAAATGAAATTACTGTTCTAACAACAGCCCACCAAATGCGTTTAGGAACTGAACTGAACTGAACCGAAATGAGTTGACTCCTAGTATAGGTGAAGGGTGCATAGAACTACAGAAATTTTGCAATACCGGTGCAAGTCTAAATGTATTTCAAAAAAAAAAAATTGGAAAGTAAGCAAAGCTTTTGAAACAAACACCTGAAACCCTTCATTGTTAATAGGTATAATTCAGGAGAGTTGAGCCAGAAGTCAGAGTTGAGTGTTACTGATGACCGCCAAAGGCGCCGTCTCAGCTGAGAGGTGATAGTCCTGGCGCAGTTTCAGACACACGAGTCACGTCTAGTTTTGAAAGCCAGTATCATCAGGGTGAAGGTGATCTGCTTGTCATTTCCCCAGCACCTCTCCATTTTCGGGATCACGCTGGGATAGTACTCCTTCCCTGTTGTGGGTAATTCTGATGAAACTCTGCTTTACACTGCTCTCCACATGTAAGTCAGCGTATCTGTGACCCAAGATAATCAGTAACACACTTTTGCAGATTTAACTTGTATGTCACAAAGATTAGAAGAGAAAAATAAAAAGTGAATCTGACCTGCTATAATGTGGAAATCTTTAGGGTACTGTCCATTAATTTCTGCTACTTTCCACCTGATAGCATTTTTATCTCTGTGCCTTAAGTCTGTTTCTTCAGAATTTGCTCTATTTCTTTGAGATTAATAATATCCTTTGCATATTTCTCTTTTGACGCTTTTATCAGATTCAGTTTATTTGCTTACTAACAAAAAAGGGAACTGTCATGAGATGTCCATTGTGAAATATTGGTAGAAGTATTCCAAACAGAGATGGGAATGGCAGTGAGGACCTAGAGATAAAATTTGTGTGAAGATACAGATTTCAGAACATATCAATGAAGTTAGTTAGTAAGATTTCTGATAAAGGAAAAAGGAAACAAAGAACTAGCGTTTGGAAAATGCCAAAGATGTAAATGCTTGACAAATTATTAAAGTTAAGCAACTCAGTACACAACAATATCTGCTTTATATGTTAATAGTAGAATTGTCTTTTGGAATCATAGATTTTTCCATATGTTATTGTAAATAAGTTAATATACACACAGCCTTAACTAAAAGCAGGTGATAGAAAAACCCAATCTGGAAAACACAGAGAAATTAATCTCCAAACCTCCGGGACTATGTGTGTATCTATATTTGTCTCTCATTTGTGAGAAAATAATTGGCGTTTGCTGCATGTAAATGTGCAATATGCTCTCCTAGTACCATACATTTCAAGACATTTTTTTCTTCTTTTGTGCCTTACCAAAACACAACAAATACAATAATCATAAAGGTAATTTGAGTAATGGATAGCATTGTCAAAGTGTAAGTTAATTTTCAATTTTAATTTGAAGCATCAATCTCTCTGCTAACTACCCTGTCCTCTCTTTTTCCTCCACAAATATGCTTTTCAGTTACAATTGCAAGACAATTGCAAGAAGACTAAATTGGCCTAGACAGGCTATCGTAGCCTTCTCAATTCTGAAAATGCAATTTAAATCCCATCATTTTTGTGGCAGACTACTAATGTGACATGATACAAAGTATCCTAGTAATTACCTAAGATTGTCAGAATTCATTTTGTAAAAATTCCATAAAATCCACTCTAAATCAAGTAAATATTTTATCCACTCTATATCAAGTTAAATTTTTGACATTCGATAGCCTCTATCAGTTATTACAAGATTTTGGGCATGAATCGCTTTTATTTTTTCCGTGTCCTAGTATACTGAAAAATATTTCATCTTTTATTGCTTTTATTGCTCTGACACAGTTTCTCACAATGCTGCTATGGTTTGACATCAGTGACAAGTAACTTAAACACTTGCAATTATATTAATGGGTTGACTGTGTATTACGAAGGTCTTGAAGCATTGGTTATGACACCACTCAGCTAAGCTGAATGCCTTAATGTAAGATTAATTATTTGACTTAACCACGCAGATCAGAGACTTTAGATGGACTTCAGAGTAAGAGTTATAATTCTGCTATTTACTTTCGTCTTTAAACATGGATAAGACTGAGAGTGTTGTGGAGAGAGAGAGGGAGAAATTAAGACTAGAAGAAGAATATACAAAGATATCAGCCCAAGGACATCTTGTACCATACAGAGCAAAGAGTGTATCCATGTAGTCTTCTCCAATTATGAGTTACTCTGGAATTACTTGGATTTTATTATTTCAAGACAGACTCTTAATGAATGTGAATATTTAGCATTTATATAGCCTTTCTATCTTCTAAGCACTTAGCTAATTAATCTTTAAAATGCCCTTGTGAGAAGGGTAAGTATTATCATACCTATTTGACACATAGAGAAGCAGAGTTGCACACAGAGTTTAAATTCTACAGAATCTATTTAGCCGGCAATGAAACAGCGTTACGGGGGGAGTAATCCCAGATACGGTGAGATCTCACTGACGTTACTGTTAGTTACTTCTCTGTATCCAGTGACGTACGTATCCTATATTAATATAGCAACAATGGTATGGACAGTATGCGGTGCCAAGTAGCTGTTACTTGGAGTAGCGAGAAAAATAAATGGCTTAATAATAACAGAAGAGCCATTTAGATGGTGGGGAGGACCCTCCCAACTCAGTAGTTCCTATTTTCCCCCTTATCTTGCTCTCCTGAAAAGAGAATTCAGCATCATTTTGCTTGGACCGAAGCCTCAGACCCGTGTTTTGCTTTGCCTTTCTATAGATGTCTCCATGATCTTACCTTGCCAAGTCTGTTTCTTCAACTTCCTGTTTTATTTCGCTATTCATTCACCAAATCATAAGTGTTTACAGAACTTCTGAAATCATAATATATTTACAGATTATTATGATGTGGTTGTCATTTCAGATTTGTCCTTGCACCCTTGTCCTTTTTTAAATTGCAGCCTTGAATTTCAAAAAAATGCATATCTGTATGTAGACAAATAAAAATAAAAGAAGTCTTTAAAGAATGTAACAATTTAAGACAAATGTGTACCTTTTCATTTTCATGCAACTTTTTCTTGCATTAAATTGTACTAAATGGCCTGTCATTTCCTTGTAGAAAAGTAATAGTGATACTACATTACTGTAGTTTTTTTCTGGGCATTTGAAAATACCTACCATAATCTGATCAGATGTAGGGGCACATGCAAGTAATCCCAGCACTTCTGAAGGCTGAAGCAGGAGGCTCATAAGTTCCAGCCCAGTTATTTAGGGAGAACCTGCCTCAAAATAAAATTTTAAAAAGGGACTGGGATATAACGCCAGTACTGCAAAGCGATAATAACAACAATAACAAATAAAAAGCCTACCACGGCTTTAGTATATTTACTACTATTAGCTTAATTTGAGAAAATAAACGCAACATTTGTTTTTTTTTTTCATTATATGTATATGAACAAAAATGATGGAAGACAATTTAAGTATAATTCCCAGAAGCACTCAAAATTTTTCATTTATCATTTAAAAATTTCCATATTAGCTTCCTTTTCAGATGATAATTAGAGACGTGATCATAAAGACGTGAAAAAAAAAATGAATAGTTCCATTTAGTACACCCTCATTAGACTCCGGGGCAGGAAATTCAATAGAGTACATTTTTTCTTCAAGATTAGGACTATTTAAAGGAACATTTTTTTTTTCCTGATGTTACTTCTATAACTTTAAGTTAAATTTTAAGCAGGTAATCATATATTTTCCTCAGGGCACTGTCCAAGAAACATTTGGTAAACATCCACATAGCTAACCATTGCCATCTTGTCAGTTTATAACTTTCATAAGAGGTTGTGCTAATATACATGCGATATGAAAATACTTTATCATATTAATATATTATATCAAATAAATATATGAGCAGCATTTTCCAGTGTTTCCTAAAAATTCAAACTAGATCCAGTTTGAGAATCAATTTCAAAAATAAAAAAAGAGAATTAATTTCATAGAAATATATTGCATTGAATATCAACCTTTATTGTAACAAATTTTCACTGTATATTCCATCTAAATAGGGTTTTCTTGCTTAACATATTTTAAAATATCCAAAAAAATTCAAATGTCTGTATCTTCTATCAAGGGAGATTTAGAAAAGATCAAAAACCAGGTTAGCAATAATATCAGCAAATAAAGTATATGACAATGTATCTACAACTTGCTAGACATAGATTGCGTATTTGACTCCTAAATTCTTAAAAGTAGAGGAAAATGGTATTAGATGGAAGCATTGTAGAATTTGTAGGATTTTAAAATGAAGCACATATGACAATTTAGGAGCATAATTTCATGGTCTTGGGTAGGGAGTGCTATATTCAACAAGGCTCCAAAAGTCATAAGTCAAACAGGAAACACTGAAATAAACTTTCTTTAAGGTTTTTAAAATGCTGATCATCTAAGACACTACAGCAAATCTAAGTAGGGAGAGAATAGAGTGAGAATAGTTTTGACAGAAGATTTACCTGATGAAGAAATGGATGCTGGAATATACGAAGTGCTCTTACAACTCAAAATTAAAAACACATAGATCACATTAAAATCGGTGGAAACTGGAACTGACTATTCGCAAAAGAAAGTAAACGAATGGACACAGGCAGGAAAAGGTAGCCGTGAAAAGCTGTTCAGTAGCATAGTGATCAGAAAATGTAAGGGCTGGGGATTTAGCTCAGTGATTAGAGTGCTTGCCTTGCAAGCACAAGGGCCTGAGTTCGATCCCCGGCACCACAAAAAAAAAAAAAAAAATGTAAACTCCTCCCTCAGTGAGCGCCCGTTTGACACTCACCAGAACGGCTAAAAGCCTGTGGCCCCAAGTTCATATCCAAAAGGTTCGGGATGGAATACACGTGTGTGTGTGTGTGTGTGTGTGTGTGTGTGTGTGTGTGCGCGCGTGCTGTCTCTGGAGTGTGGGGTTGCTGCTCAGAGAGCAAGTCCTGGTGATGCTAGGTCTCACTTCATAAAAGCAAGGACCGGAAGATCGAAATGTTTTCAAGTGATTAAATGGTTTCCCAAATAGGCCAACAGCAATTATAGGAGGCTGAGCACGGTGATGCCTGCCTGTAGTCTCAGCACTCCGAGAGACTAAAGGACGATCACAAACTGATGCACGGCCTGGGTAGCACAGAGACACTCTGCCTATAAATAAATAAATAAATAAATAAATAAATCGATCACTACATAACGATTTTTGATAAAGTTCCAAGAGGGCTGGCGATGTAGCTCAGTGAGGGGGCTGAGTTCTACCCACAGAAGAGGAAATGATGTTTCTATTAAAATGCGTGCACACAACATCAACAAGATCCAAAGATAAATTTGCAGTACAAATTTGCAGTTTTATCACAACTCATGTCCAGGACCCTGGAGCTCTTGCTTTTCTCAACTGCTAGCGACCTACCTGCGGCCCTTCATGACCTACCACTCACTGCTGACCTTCCCACCCATGCTGGAAGGTTGTTTTGTGGTTGTTTGTTTAGACAAAATCTTACTGTGTATTCAGACTGGTCTTGAACTCGCTGTGTACCCAGAATCACAACCATCCTCCTGCCTCAGCCTCCCAAGTGCTGGGATTACAGGTGTGTGTCACCACATCCCGCTATGTGCTTGTAGTTTTGTAGCTCCCAATACAGGTTTTTCTGTTGCTAAGTCTTAACTTCCTGGGACTTGCTAAAGATAAGCGCTGTCATTTTGCCCGTAACAGTATTCCCTGAGTTGCAGTAACTAAAAGGACCTCTGAGCAGCATTTCTGGCAATATCCAAAAGAAATGTTGATATCAAGAATTTTCCTCTTATTTTTCTGTTTTATTTTTCTTTTTGTCAGGAATTGCACTTCCTACAAAAAAGAGTCATGTGTGGTTTTGCTTATTGCAATATTTCCTTAATGCTATTCATTTTTTCTACTTTAATAGACTTATAGAAAGAATCAGGCCTTCTGTCAGTTCATTAGGCCTGTATTTGTTTTAGTATCCATTTTTTTTATTATTAATGTTGCCCTTAGTTCAGTTTGTTTTTCTGCTTATATACTTTGAACTGCTTCTACCATTTATTTTCATGCTTTCTTTATACTGAAATGAGTATTTAAGGATGTAAGTTTTCTTTGAGCACAACTTTCAGGATGCTTCATAGGTTTAGATATGAAAAAAATCAAATTATATATTTCTTTATAATCCCAAAGTATTTCTGCAATCATATTATTGTTAATTACTATTATACTTGCTTGGTTTCTATATGGTGGAATAAATTTATCTTATTATTTTATACTTGGAAGACTGAGACAGGAGAATCACATTCTTGAGGCCAGACAGCGCAACTCAGTGAGACCTTGTGTCATATTAAAAATTAGAAAGAAGCTGAGAGTGTAGCTCAGTAGTAGAGTGCCCTTGGATTTAATCTCCGATACCAGCAGTAAAAAAATTAAATTCTATATGCCTGTGATCCGAGAAAACAATCTAAAATCGTTAATATTTCCTTAGGATTTATCAAGGTGTTTCTCTGGTTTAATATGTGATTATTTTTCCTTGAAGGGTAGATATTTTCATTTACGGAAGAGTATTTGTTATATATCCTTAAATACACATTTTAAAGCTATGAAAAATATTTTAAAAATCTGTAGACATCGCTACGGTTTGGATGAGTGTCCCCGAAGGGCAGATGTGTTAAAGGTTTCGTTCTCAGCCCGTGGCAGTTAGGGGGAGTCAAACTCTCAAGACGTGGGGTCTAACTGAAAGTCTTCCAGCACAGGAAGCGACCTCTGGAACCGAGTACTGCGACCCGGCTCCTTCTGTTTCCTGGCTGCCAGGAGGGCCAGGACTTCCTCTCTGCGGTCCAGCTGCAATGTAATGACTTGTCCCGGGCTCCAGGGCAACCGGGGCAACCGGGGCAAGTGATGAGGGGCAGCGATCTCTGAAGCCATGAGCCCAAATCAGCCTTCCCTCCTCACAAGCTGATTATCTTCAGTGTTTTGTCACAGTGAACCAGGAAATACAGACATTTTTATATTATTCCCCCTTTTTTTCTGGTCCCCTTGATTACATCAGATTGAGATTTAAGAACCCTGTAATTAGTGTGTTTCTATTTCTCTGTGGAAGTTCTACTTTATGAAACTTTCCGCCACTTGATGCCTTTGTAATTATGATAAAATCATCATATTGTTCTTGCAAAGTACATTTGTCTACATTGTAAGCTGCATAATTTGACTCATTTTCTTCTTTTAGACTCAGATCTTCCTTGGAAACTTCTACTTTTATCTCTTCATATTTGCTGATATAACTTTTGGTAATTCTGAATTACTGAACTTTATGTGTGTCTCTTACACAGACCAGAACACTGTTTTTTGTTTTTGTAGTACAATATGAAAATACTTTTTCTTTGAATCTGTGATTTAAACTCATTTGTATTTTTTCATGGAAAACACATCTGGATTTTGTATTAATTTTACATTACTGCTATGTTTGGTACCGATTTACAGGATTAAAATAACATAATTTTTTTTAGTATTAAAGATCTGGAAGTCAAAAATACAAAATTAATCTCAGTAAGATAAAATCAAATTTAAAATTTGCCTGAATGGAATGTAACTTTTTGCTCTTTAAAAATTATAGTTCATTATTTTAACATGATCATATTTTTATTTTACTGATTATCTTTGTAATTATATATTTTTATAGAATCCTTTTTTTTCTCTTTTAGCATAATACCTATCATGTCTCTTTCTGAACTTTATCCTTCCTCTTTTCCATCTCTCCATTTTAGCCAGTAAGATTAGTTCTTATTGTTCATTTTGTTGCAAGATTTGTCAGCTTTAACTGCTAATTTATATTTCCATTTCAAATATAGTTATTTCTTTTTTTCTTAATTTTATCAATACATATTTGCAGTACATGACATCCACAGTCATCTTGGGGAGTGGATACATGTACACCATACATGGCTTGTTTCTTTTTTTAATCTCCCCTCTCTCCCACTGTCTCTAAGTTTCCTTTTCGTTTTAATTCCTGTTATTATTCTAGCTCATGTTTATGACATATACCATTTCTCAGTCTACTTCCTAACTCAACTGTCTTCCTCTGAGCATGTTATTCTGGGTCTTTCCTTTCTGTATTTACAAGGTTAGTCATGTCTCTGAGTTTTCACTCAGTTCTGTAAGTAACACTGATCAGTCTCTACTACCATTTCTTTGCTTAGGTTTTCTGAATATTTCCCTTAGTTATGGTTTAGCTTATATTAATATTCTCGGAGGACAATATATAAAACCATATTCCATGGGCACTTACATTTTCAAAATTGCTTCTCATCTTTGAAGTTGAGAGAGATAAAGATATAAATATCCATGGCATACTCTTTTTACATGTGTTTCCATATAGAGGTTGCTTACTTCCCAATTATTTGGTATCGAATCGATTTTATTTCTCTTTTTATTCAGGAATCTTTTCCTTGGGTCATTGTTTATATAAGTGGTCAACAAATTAGGCACATTAGCAAATCTAACCTATCGAGTTTGTAGTGAAGTTCTGTTGGAATGTGTTCCGCCATTCTGCACATGTGTTGTCTGTGGCCACTTCTCTACCTGCATGACACAATTCAGTGTTTATGAATGATATATTTAGGTCCTATGTGGAAAGTGTTTGCTGACTTCACATTCAAACTACCTGAATATGTGGCTTTGAATATGTAGTAGATTGGCTTTATGGCTAAAATATTTAACTGTTTTTATACAGGTGCTGAGTAACATTACAGTCCATCCCAGTAAGGTGGATTTATATTTAAAATACATGTGAAATATGTAGAAAATATCATTTATCGAATTTTTCAGTATGATATGATTATTAGCCTTTAGTGGACAGGGTTATCTTGATAACATATAAAAATATTGTCATCTCCTAAATTATTATAAATAATCAAAGAAAAGTCATCATATAATTTGCCATATTTAATCTAATAATGTAACTATATGTTTGTGAAATATTGTCTCCTAGCAGTATCATACAGAAGATAGCAACAACTTTCAAACTTCAATGTACATCAAAATCATTTAGCAAGTTTTTTTAGGACAGACTGACTAGACTCTGTTCACACACTTTCTCATCGAGAGGGGTACTTCGAAAATGCTAAATCCATATATTTTACAAACGTTGCAACTAATTCTGTTTCAGGTGATCCTAGATATAATTTTAGTACCACTGGTTTAAAGTAATCAGACATTAAATTTAAATTAATATACTGTTACTCATGAAACAAGGCTGCATCTCTGAGATAAATGAATAGATTAAACAATCACCTGAATAGTTTAAGATAATTTAGATTAGTCAATTATTTAAGTAGGTTCATGGAGCAGCCGTCTCATACAGGTTAGAGTAGGCTATCTACCAATCATTTCTGTGACTATGTAAATAATGCATTAAATGGTTTTTGAGTATAAACACAAATAACATAAATACAAATAAAACAGTTGAATCCGCAAAATGCAAACCTGAATCTCTTCTACAGAACCATTTCACTTGTTTAATCAGCATTTACTCAAGAACTCATTGTGCCTTATTTTGTGAACTTAGTATCATGGTTTACTGAAGCAAACAGGTTAGAAAAAACTAACCAGACGACTATTATTAAACACTTATCACAGAGAGATTGTGTGCAAAAGAGGGAAACGCTTGCAAGCCATGACTAAAAGAAAACTCATCACAATGGACCAAAATGGTAAATAAATAAATAGTCACTCATTTTCTTACATCAAGAAAACCCTAACTTATATTTAACACCCTATTTTATTTATTTTAATTTTTACTTTTTATTTTTTATTTTTTATTTATTTATTTATTTATTTATTTTTTTTGGTGCTGGAGATCCAACTCAGGGCTTTGAGCTTACCATGCAAGGGCTCTACCACTTGAGAGAAATCCTCAGCCCCTAACACCCTGTTTTATTTATTTATTTTTTTTGTGGTGCCGGGGATCGAACTCAGGCCCTTGTGCTTGTAAGGCAAGCACTCTAATCACTGAGCTAAATCCCCAGCCTAACACCCTGTTTTAAAGAGAAAAAATATTATTTAACAAACATATGGGAGAATTTTTTCAAAAAGAACAAAAGCCTAAAAATAAGCAGAATTTTAAGAGTACGAATTTTATTTGCAAAATTAATATATATGGTTACCAGCATTATTAAGAATTCAAAACACAAATCTGATTAGCTTTTTCAATGAGTGTCCAGCTACTTTCTTCAAGTTTTAATAGCTCTCAGGATCAGTCCCAGTGAAAGCCTGAATTGTTTCAGGATGAACATTTTACATTGTAAGGCAAATCCAATAAAAATAAATAAATATACTGAGGTTTATTACTTTTGCCTTCAGAGACTTCTTGAGCTTCAAACTAATTTCTGCTTTATCATGCACCACTTTGTTTCAATTTGGGATTTTCTTTTGTTTTTAACTTTTGAAAGAAATTCCTTCTTCTGCAAAGGCTGGCTAGGGGAGGGCGTCAGACCTGTGTGCGTGCAGTCTGTGACCTTTTTCTGGAAAGGAATTGATACCAACAGAAGAGTTTAACGCAGAATTGGGCATTCACACTTGTTATTTGATCACTATCATAACTGTGCAATATTACCTTAAAATGATTTGAAAAGTTCCAGGGCGAGTGCACCCATTTCCACAGTCCACCTCTCAACTGCAGCTACACTATTCACTCTCGGCTTGACCTGAGAGTGTTCTCATTGCCTCTCAGCCTCATTTGTCGTTGAAGATGAAACAAGGGCCCGGACTCTTACTTCCCCGGGGTGTAGAAAGGGAAGACGGAGGGAAAAGTTTCAGCTGATTTTCCTTGGTAGAGCTTCCTTGTGGCTGCCCGTCTGGCTGTCGCCCAGGAGGCCTGCCGCTCTCCAGGGAGCTGAGGTCCTGGCCGAGGCCTTGGGCGCGTCTGCAGCTCTCCGCAGACCATTAGGCTCCATCTCCGACTCTCCATGCGGACCCTGCGCGGGCTCCAGGCCCTCGGCTGCATTCTTCGGATCTCTAGCGCGTTTCTGCATTTCACTCTGTGGGCGAATACGGTAAGCTGCTCTTGTAAATTTCTGTGTCCTGCATCAAATCTCATTCAGAGCAGGTGCGGTTTTGAGGGTCTTGCCCCAGCCCTGCAAGGTAAGCACGGACTGCAATCCCTCCACATCAAACTACTTCATATATTTAAAGACTATAGTCTTGGGCTGGGGACTTAGCTCAGTGCTTAAAGTGCCTGCCTTGCAAGCACAAGGTCCCGAGTTCGATCCCCAGCACCAATAAATAAATAAATAAATAAATAAATAAATAAATAAATAAATAAAAATAAAGACTGTAGTCTTGGTTTATCAAATCTTTTTTTTTTTTTTAATTTTTGGATAGACTGTAATGCTACTTTCTTCAAACAACGTTTAGGGGGTATGCAGTATAGGAGTATAGGTACTTAAATATTTGACTAATTTTTCTTTAGAACTTGTATTAGCCAGAATTGCTTTTGTTGCTGTAGTTGTATTTCAGGATGTTGCCTAGACTGGGGTCAAATCTCTGGCCTCAAGTGATCCTTCTGCCTCAGCCTTCCAATTAGCTGAGATTACAGGGGTATGCCACCATGCCAGTTAAATAACAATTATTGTTGTTGTACATATTTGTGCAGTATTATTTAATGATTTGATACCTGTATACAATGTGTTATATTAGAATTCTTTGAAAACTGTGTTTGAAATTAATTATAATCTTGGATGTGTGTAATCTGATCATCAGGTTTACTTTTCACTTAGAGTACTTTATGCTTTATAAGTATAGAATGTTTTACTTAAATAAAATACTTACACTAGTTACATATGAATTTATTCTCTGATTTGCAATTACATGTACTATTTTGGAGGGGGGGACTGGGAATCTAACTTGGAGCCTTGTACTTGCGAGGCAAGTACTGTACCACTGAGCAACATCCCCAACCCCTGCATACACTGTTGACTCTTAATTTTGAAATTAATTAAAAATCTGGTTTGATTTTCCTCACAGATGAGATTCTACAAAGTACGTTAGTTTTTCAAACTAAAATTAGCACTCTATATGTAATTTCAGTGCATTGAGTCACATGGATTTGGTCTGTACAACATTCCAACACAGTATTTTTAATTTTTTCAGGGTTATGTACCCTGTATCACTTGCCTTCAATTTTAAATGTATGTCATTTTATTCTTTATACCACTGATGGAATAAGGCATAGAATATGCTCAACGGCTTGTGGAATTAAATATGCTTAAGTTGCACAACTTTTGATTTTTCAATGTGCAGAGACCACTCACACTGGAGGGCAGCGTGATTCCATTAGAGTAACACTATTAAGAAGCAGTCATGAGTGACAGGTCTTAAAAGGGAGTGTACAGTACAGAAGTAACATTATACTAGGAACTACAATGCAAGAACATGCAAATAATTATTTCACAGGGTTACTGCAAAACTCTTTTGAATTCCAAAGGGAAATGTAGAGATAATATTTACATTATCCAATGTGGAAGCACTTTCCAATGAGGAGGCTTAAATATTTGAAAGGAGCTCTAAGTGTGGATGGACTATTGGAAGATACATTGTGAGAGAAGTCGTAATAAACAGGGAGCAAGCAGGAGTCCAGGGCCGAGCAAGGCAAGGAACTTGCTTATTAAAAACCTACAAAGTATTAATTTATCCATGTACATTTATGAAAGTAAGATTTCTGGAGCGATAGTTTCATAAAACTTTCATTCAGAGGTAATAAATCGTAAATGAATTGATTATGAGAAGCAAAATTTTCAAAAAGTAATTGAAGAACATTCCATGAGGTAGTTCAGCCTGGCAATTACTATATTTAGATAAGTGTAGAGATGAGACACAGATGAAACTAGTTAAGAATAATGTATTTGAGGGGGTTGGGGATTTAGCTGAAGTGGGAGAGTGCTTGCCTAGCAAGTGCAAGGCCCCAAGATCCACCTCTAACACCCTCCCTCAAAAGAATAATGTATTGGAGAAGCAGAATACTGGAATAGAATAGAAAGAACAAAGGTGAAGAAGAGGCACTACATTGTGTGGACATTTGGGAAGGTGGGTAGGAACTGTTAACTTGAATATTGGTGTTTATGTATGAATTACATTTATCAGATCATTTTATTACAGTCATCAGTAATATGGCATAATAGACAGAGTTGATTTTTAAAGTAATTTCAATTTTAAAACAATTTTAATTTGTAAAGTAGGCAAAGTGTTTTTTTCTGTATGTAATATAAAGACAAATTGATCAAATGCATTTAGCAGCATATTTCTCTAAAAAGTCTTTAACAGAGAAACAGTAAATTATATTATTTAAATTTAAGTTTCTTAAATAAGAGACATGCAAGACAATCTATTCTTGATAAAAAAAAAATCTTTGAACACATTGTATTTGTGTGTATTCATCAACATAAACATAAAGTTAATTTTAAATGCAAAAATAAATGTTCATCCTATATACTAATTAAACGTCATATAGTAATGCTGGTGAATGTGGGTGAAAGTCATCCAGATTTTCATCGTATTAATTTCTGAACTTTTCTGCAAATTTAAGAATTTTCCAAAACAAATGTAGAGAAAATTCAGCATAAACATAATTATACATACTTAATCAAGGGACTGTAAAAGTTTATATTAGTCGTAGCAGTATTTCTGTTCCAAATTTATCACTAAGAAGTCATAGTACTGAGAAGTTATATCTGTATTTTTATTGTGCTTTCTCTATATTTTTAAGGCAGTAGTTTTTTGAATTGTCCTAAATAAAGGTTATATTTACTGTCCCTTAACTTCACTAGAACTGTGGGCAAGCGAGGATTCCATCTGCACCATGAAGTTCAGCTTCAACAAAGATAACTTATCTAATCTAAATGAAGGGAGAAAGGCAGCCTTGGTAATACCTGTTTCAAATGACAATTCTCAAGATGGCTGGGTCCCAGAAAGCCATAATTTAGCAATCATTAGAAACAGTCAGATACACTTCCCTCTGCAGTTTTATATTTTTTTAATAATCATGCTTGGTAAGGAACTTTGTGAACTGTTTTAGCAGCTATACTACTTGCTGCTGTATTATGAAGAGGATGTAGGCCATCCTTCTGTAATTAAAAAAAAAAAGTACCAGTAAAGTTCTGATGTAAAGAAAACTAAACTATGCTAAGTAATATTATAGATTTCAATTTATGTATTTAAAATTGATTTTAATTAAAGCCTTGTGTAATCATATATTTACACATATGTAGCATTCTTAATGGGCATGCTAACAAGAATAATTAAATGATTCAAATTTTGTTCTATACAAATTTATAGATTTACACTGCTAATAAGTAGTATAATGCAATCTACTCTTAGATATTTACATGTGTGTATTTCAAAGACCTCAAGGATTTATATTAAGAATGAAAAATACTGTTATTAGTATTGAGAATTTTTTGGACTCAGATTCAATCATTTCCAAAGTATATGCAAAATTGAGGAAAAATTGCTTTCTCTTTTGCCTATTTTGTATAATGAAAACAAGTAGCTCATGTCTAAATTGCTTTGCATTGAACAAATTAAGTTGATTCATTTGCTTATTTGGGTACTGATTCTAATGACTTTCTACAAATTAAGTGGCATGCTGAAGATAATAAGCAGTACAAAGGAATTATAAGGAAATTCAGCTCCATTTTATTTTATTTGAAAGAAATATTTGTAGTAAAGAATGATACACTCTTTATATTAATATTATTTTTTTCACATTTTAAAATCCTGGATATTTGGATATTATATCCTTGCAATCAAGTTGCTCTACTTGTATTTTGAAGAATTTTAATATGTCATAAAGTAATGTACATAGGATATTTAATAATACAGTAGACTTGATGAAATATAGTATCTCAGAAGACAGCAATGTAGATAATATTGGAATTCTGCTGGATATGACTTCAGTCGTCTTGGTAGTAATCTTTCTATTATCCGGTAAATGACTCTAGGAGGCATTCCACACTCTACAAGATAAAAGAAGTTAAGATAGTTAGCTGGCCATTCTTTGCTGGGGTCTGAAAACTGGAAGGGTTCTTATATGATACTTGGCTTGATAACAGATTTTAAGAAAACCTAGGTATGGCCCACCTTGGTTCACTGTATATACTCTCTTCTTTTGCCTTGAAATGAGGACAACCTTCAGTTTGCTGCTTCCCAAGATATGTTTCTGCCTATAAATACCTAATCGATTCTATGCTGCATCTTTGAAACTGGCCCTTTTTTTGATCTCTGAGCCCTTGCCCTTTTGGTGATCAGCGTTTGTCTGGACGTTGGAGATGGCAGGAAAGAGTCCACAGGAGAAGTCACAGCTTGGCCATTTCCTCTTCTGTGCGGAGAGACCTCCCATTTGCAGCCTACAGTGTGAGTATGGAGACGCCCCCGAATTGCTGCTGGTTTTAGAACTATTATTGATGAATGCTGATGAATGCTCTGTGGAAAAGAAATAGAGAACCGGCTTCTCAGAGTCACAATTACAGAAGACAAAATTTCTAAAAAGCTGCATTAGGGCCTTGACAATACACTAGATTTACTCTTGAGAAAGTGTAATGAACTAGAAGCCTTAACATATAGTTTCCCTCTAAAGCAGAAATACACTTTCATTGTTATCTGCATCCTGTAAAAAGTTAGCGTAACCTTCAAATATTACAAATAAAGAGAATGGCAAGTCAAGTTGATTATATGATGCCTCTCCTCCTAAGCCACATACCAAACTGTAAAACCTACAACCTTGGGATTTAGTGGTAAAAAAGGGAGACTGAAAGGTATTCTTAGTTTGATTAGCTGGTAGGTTGAAACAAGATGTCTGATACAACTAACACTCTCAAAGTGGTACATAGTAAAGATAGCGAGGTATTCAAAACATTCTCCAAGAAGTAGTGTAAAAATAGAGATAATGTGAAAAAAATCTATGGTAACCTGCGTGGGCCAGAAGATGAGGAAGGCAATGAAGAATTTAAAAAGTAGGACCCTACTGTATGGGGGTAGGGAGAGGAGCAAATAGGAAATTCGTAAAGGTCGTTTGTCTTCCATCATCTAGGATTCAAGTTCACTGTTCAGGGAATTCTTAAGAAAAATACATTAAGCTAAATTCACACATTTCGCAAATGAAGATACAGATTGTCAGATCAGATTTAAAATAACTGCATGTTCTTTATATAAAACAAAGTTAGAACACATGCTGAAAATGTTGAATAAAACCCTATTTTTGAAATGAGACCAGAGCAATAGTGAAAATGTTTTTCACTGAAGAATAATTAAATAAATAAAGCAGTATTTGAAAGTCAACTCACAGCTTCATGTTTTCAAAGCACACCAAGGTCATGAAACACTCACCTGTAGGCGGCCTTTTGACCTTGTATGCATAAGGAGGAACGCTAGGCCTTCTCAATGGTGGGGCAGGAGAACGGGCCCAGAGGAGGCTTTGAGTGTGCGCACGCTTGCTCGCAAGGTGGTACTTTCAGGAAATGAGGACGGGTCTTCTCTGACATTAGTCAGTTCATCTGAAGCAAGAGGAATGAAGAGAAACCGCGGCCATGACCGGGAAAGCCACCGACTAGCAGATCAGTGAGGATGCGAGGTGTTTGTGCATACTTGAACTTGGGCACTGTTCGTATTTCATGGTGCTCCCAAAGTGTTCATATGCTCTTGCCCCATCGTGTGCATAACAAGATTTATCCAGTGTCAGCGATGAGGGAAACGGTGTCTTTAACGCAGAACACCGACGTCTAGCTGTGAGTACCAGACTAGCTTCTAGTTTTTAGTGTTTTTGTATTGTTCTCTATGTCTTACGCAGGAGAGAGGGCTGACACAGTGAGCAACAAAATCACCTTAGGATAATCAGGGTGGCGAAAGGGACCCATCTCTCCAGGGTGTGAAATAGAGATGTGAGGTAACAAATATCGCAAGGCTAAGGACTGCGGTGCATGCCTGTAATCTCAGCACTCTGCAAGGGGGAGGTAAGAGGGTAGCAAGTCTGAGCTCACCCTGGGCAACTTAGCAAAATAAAATAAAAAATTAAAAGTTAAAAGATAAACAAAGAGGCTAGTGATATAGAACCGAGGTCCATTCTTTAGTACTGAAAACACAGAAGCACACAGCTAAACCAGAGTGAAAGAAAGATTATTTAAATAATTATAACAGATTGTTGTTAAACTCCAAGACTTACTCCGTTATCCAACTGACCTTGGCTAAATTCATTCACCTCGGCATTCTTTAATTCCTTGTAATGTCAGATGGGAATAAATTCATGTGGTGCTGTGAAGGCTACATCAATAAACACATGCAAACTGCTTATCAAGTGCCAGGTCATAATCAGCAATATATGGATGCCTTTTATTATTTTTATAAGACCAGAAACAAATTGAAACAAGAAAGCTAGATTTTTTTCTATACAAGAACAATGATGTGTAGTAAAATAATACTACAATTGATAAGTATAGTATTTCATATGGAGCAGTATTTCTGAACAGGTGTGCTTCAAATAACTTATTGATTAGTGTGGAAAAGGAGTACTTCTGGCTGAAATCCCAGATCCAGTCTCCAGCACCTGTTATCAAGCTCTCAATTTATTCTGATGAAATGTTTCAACAATATCATTTTCCATGTGTGCAGTAGGAACCAATCTTTGAGAAGTATGACCTTAAAGTTAGTCTTCCATTTTGTAAGAAAACATATGAAACAATATTCATAGCTGACCTATTTGTAACCAATCTGACCATCAAAAAATGAACTGATACTGATCTGAATTGAAACTGATGGTCCGTTACCTTTTTTGACCTAGAGAAAGAAATGTTCTATGAGCCAAACTCACATGCTTTGGCATATCTACACGACAAACATAATATTTAGCAGTAAAAATGAATTAACTAAAGCTGATGGTATCTGTTGATACAAGTTTCAAAAATATATCAAGAAGAACAAAGCAACATGAAGGTAATAGCATATTTTGTATTTAAAAGTATTTAAAATGCCATACGTTATTTAGGGAAGCTACTTGCATTATAAAAGTTTAAGATGCTCATGAGAAGATATTAAATTGTGGGTACTCCATGTGATAGGTGTAAGTGTGTAGTGCTGTTGCCAAACACCACTTTCTGGACGACAAATGTGGCTGATGCTGACTTGATTGATCAGGTGTCTTTTCCCATGCTTCTTGCTCTTACATCAATTTTTCTATGACAGTATATGCTCTTCCCTCATAGAGTTAAGTGTGGCAAAGGATTCCACCAGTCCTGGTAAAGTGTACTTTGTTGAAGATGTTCTGAGAAAGTTTTATTTTCCTAATAAACCAACAGCATTGGTATTTTGGCCCCTTTTGCCCTCCTGCCTGAATGAGAATTGACAAAATGAACTGGAACTGCCATGGCAACTGGAGAAAGGGGAGGCTAATTGCAAGACTCTAACCGTAACATAATTGAACTGCCAAAATAATTCCAGTAACTACTTACTTCCAGATATATTCTTATTTAGAAAATACATCTCACTCAAGGCTACTTGGGTGTCCTGTTGCTTGACGCTAAAAGGTTTCCTAACTCACGGTTTACCTCCTTAAATCTCAGTTATTAATAAAACGAAGATAAAATATGTGACCCTTCACTAAGATGTCTGAATTTAAACAAAACAAAATCCTTAACTGTCTTAAATTAGTGTGTGGCATGTGGTAACGTCTCAACTAATACTATTTAAAAGAAGTAAACTAACTTTTAAAAAGCAAACTCTAGAAAGTAATTAATGAATATACTTACATATTTATGGCATGCAGTGGATGTGAAATAACTCATGTAGAGAATTCAAGAAAGAGAAGATTGAGAATATGGGGGCATTCAAAGTTGAAAATGTTATTTTTGGCATTTCCTGTGTTAGGCTATCCATTCCTTGAGTGTGAAGTGCACAAAATGTTCATCTTTTATCAGTAGTACTAGGGCCATGAAAAGATTTTCAAAAAATATGTGGAAAATTAAGAAGAAAGCACTAAAGGAGTTGTGCATCCTAGTATTGTACATGCATGTGAATATTCAAATTCTAATAATTCAATTAAGTGCAGATTAGAAGAATATTTTCTATTCAGTAAGAATCTATGACTTGGAACATTTAATTGCTTAATTATTTCACTTTTTAAAAACATTACCTTGGCAACCCTTGTCTCTGCTATCAACTAGTAATATGCTCATGAACATTTATTTGCCTAGTTATTTTACATTTTAAATATTAAGTGGGCATCTATTGTGTATACTTTCTCTACTTTTCAAGATTATATGTCCATAGGGCTGGGGATTTAGCTCAGTGGTTAAAGTGCTTGCCTTGGAAGCACAAGGACCCGAGTTCAATCCCCAGCACCAAAAAAAAAAAAAAAAAAAAAAGATTATACGTCCATTTGCTCATATTAAGAAATGGTAGAAGTGAGTTTGCATTTTGCACCAAAATATCTAGCAGTTGTCTGACAAATTGGGAAACAGAGGGTTAATATCACTATCTTTCATTTTTTTCTGCCTTTGAGAAGGTCTTTGTTTAATTAATAGAGAAGTCACAACCTGAATTTTTCCTCCTCGTCAGTGCAATCTCACTCATCGCTAAGTCCTCCCCATTGTGAAGTAAAGAATGCCTGATACGCCTATTCAATCACAGAGGAATGAAATCCAGGCAGCACCTATTCCTACTCCAACTTTCTCAGAGTGGAAACCAGACCACATTGTGAGATATCAGACTCAATAGGAAGGGCTAGCAATTCAGAAAAGAGTTCATAGATCACCTGGGGAAGAAAGAAACTTGAAAGAAAGTTTTTTGCTTTTTATTTTATCAGATTTTTCCTCTAAGAAATGCAGAATGAACACATACTATTCAAGTATGTAGAGCTACATTTCATCAAACATGTTTAGAAGAGTTATTAATAATTATTGGTTTGTAAAGACAATAGTGTTGTATATTTTAGAATTCTGTATCAAACATTTTCTCAATAGAATTTATTTAGGTGGCATCACATATGCATGCTTTGGGCAAATTATTGAATCCTATGAATCATGAGATCTCAATTCAAAAATAAAAAATAATTGGGTAGCATCACTGAAAATAGCAAAAGGCCTATACAAATTTGACCCACTACAATAACATCAAAAAAAAAAAAAGGAAAAAAAATTGTTCAATCGTCTTTTAACTGTGAAAATCAATCAAAGGCTTGCCTCAACAGAGGAGTATTTAGCCAAGAGAATTGGCAAATCTCAATAAGAACCATGCACTCTTGGCCTTATAATTTACCCTGTTCCCACGACTGGTTCCCAAATCTGCTTGAAAATCAATAGCCCATATTCCTGGTACTAAAGGGAGGAGAAATGGGTCTGGAGTTCTTTCAAATCTTCATTGCCAAAGAAAATTCATCATTGAAACTGTCTGCCAAGCACTGACAGACCTGTTTGAAAAGTTTGTATTTATCTGACCTAGTGCTGAAAGTTTCTGGGGGAAATTTTGCCCATTTGTCAGATGTCTTAATGGCATAGCTGCTGGGATGATGGATAGCAGCTGGGACAATCTTTAGATGAACCAAAAGTCATAAAAGGAAAAGTCTGGGCCCTCAGGAGCTTTGAGAAGCTCTGACACAGTCCTGGGCATCTTGTGGTCACACTCATGGCACTTGAGTTTGTACCCAAGGTGTTAGGAAAAGCAGAGCAAACTAAAGTGTAAAACCTAGAAACAAATAAAGATTTTAGTGAATGATAACAAAATTCATGACAGAAAAATAATAGTGAAAATCATCAAACGAAACATCGTTTCATTAGAAAAGAATGAATGTTTACAATTAATTGCAATCTTTTGCCTAGATTTATGGACTGTAAAGGTAAGATTCAAGTAACCAAACCCTAGGATGAAAAGGGGCGCCATTAATCCTGTATGCAAGAAAGACAAACATTATAAGGGATACGGTCTGTCCAGTGTGCAGATGATAACCACTGTGCAATATCCTGCCTGTGATTCTATGTCCAGTGAGTCTCCAGCCACTTCCATCATAAACACACACACACACACACACACACACACACACACACACACACAAACACACACACACTACGTTCCTCTGAAGAACTCTAACAAGCGCACTTGATAATAAGTAGTGTATTTAGTCCTCAAATCTTACTACAAAGAAAAGCTCATCATAACATGATCTTATGCAGGGATTAACAGCAATCCTTCACAAGCCTCCATACAGTAAAAGAGAGAAGGAACACCTCTTAAATTGCTCTTTGAAGTCAGCACATATTTCCAAAACCAAAGACAGCACAACATTATAGGAACATATAAAATGGATGATACACTAATGCCAAGGACTGTCTATTCCAGCAATGCAAGCTGGATGCAACCCAAGAACATTTACCAGCACCATACAGCATATTAATGAATAAAAATCAAACACACATATACACGTACACAAGCAGTGATGTCCTGATCTCAATAAACTCAAAAAAGCCTTTGACAAAATTCAATTTTCTTTCTAAATTAAAGCAACCAGTATCAAAAGGAATTTACTGCTACATGATTAAGGGCATCTGCAAAACAATGCAAAAAACAAACTGTCATACCTCACAGCGAACCACTAAGAGCTTCTGTTGAAGATAAGGAGCAGGCCATGATGTGTACACTTGAGCCTTCCGCTCTGCATTGCACTGTGTCCCCGACGGGAATATGGGCAAGTCTGAGAGATGACAGTCATCTGAACTGAGAAGAGGTGAAGCTATTTGCGTGCGACATCATCTCACACAGAAACCATCGTAAGAGACCATGGAGAGAAATAAGAGAAAGTGGAGAGATTCAACATGGCAATATTTGTCTCTTAGAAATAAGCAATATAAAAATAAAATTACGAAAAAGACTTTATTTAAAATAGCATGGAAATAACAAAACGCTTAAATGTAAATTTCACCAAGGACATTTGAATAGAATCCTCATGAAAATTTTCGAACTGCCTTTTTACCCTACTTCTTGGACAAGAAAAATATGATCAGAAACCAAACAATCCCTCACGGAATTCAGCTCAAGTTCTGAAGACTTTCTAGTTTGTCCAGTGGGCCTCATCACCAAGAACCTCAAATCGCAAACTGAATGGGGCATTTTGTGTGAAACAGTAAATTATGAAATACCTAGAACTTTTCAATTATAAAAATATATTCTCTGAGTTCTGCTATGGACCAGATAGCTTTTTTCCTATTGTGGCTTCTCACACCACCACCACCACCAGTAACTGGTTTTATTTGATGTACCTAAGTCTTAAATTTCTCAATTAAAAAAAAAAAATCTCGGGGCTGGGGATTTAGCTCAGTGATTAGAGTGCTTGCCTTGCAAGCACAAGGCCCTGAGTTCGATCCCCAGCACCAAAAAAAAAAAAAAAAAAAAAATCTCCACATAAAAATAAGAGATAAAGAAGGTTATCCTGAAACATACATGGAATTTCAATGGATCCGAGACAGGTAAAACAGCCCTGAAAAAATAAGCATAAATTTAGAGGAGTAGAATTTCCTGGATTTCAAATCTAATACACAACTACTGTAATCGAGATAGTATGGTATTATAATAAGGATACACATGCAGACTTAAGGAACAGACTTGACAACCAGAAATATTTCCATCGATCCAGGAACAATTCACTTGCAACAAAAATACCAAGACCAATTAATGGGAATAGTGATACTTTAACAAATGTGCTAGGAACGTGAAAATCTACTGGAGAAAGGATGTAGTTGAATTGTTATTTCAAAACATGTTCAAACATAAGCCCTAAATACATCAGAGATCTGAATGTAAGACCTAAGAATCTAAAAATGTAAAAGATTAGATATAAATCTTTCTGATTTTAGATTAGTCAGCGATCTTGACTATGACATTAAAAACACAAGCAACCCGATAAGGTTAGATAATTTATAAATTGGACTTCATTGAAGTCCTAAAGTTGTGTACTTCAAATGACACTATCAAAAAGTTTTAAAAACAGCTCAAATATGAGAGAAAGTTTTTGCAAATCCTATGTCTAGCAAGGGTCTAATATACAGAATATATAAAAGCCTTTTGTAACTGAGCAATAGAGACAAATAATGCAATTGAAATATAAGCAAATGACCTAATTTACTAGATTAATTTTCCATTGCTGTGACAAAAAACAACCACTTAGAGAAGAAAAGTTTTATTTTGGCTAAGAGCTTCAAGGGGTCCAGTCCATCATCCAAGCATGGTGTCGGGATCCAGGGTACATCCTTCAGCACTATGGTATGTTAATCTGTGAACCATGTCTACACTGTGTGGCTGAGGTTATTCTGCATTAGTGCACTTCATTAAATTTGAGTTATACGTGGCTCTTTTTATCTGTGGCCGAATGAGTTGAGTAGTTTCCCTTTGTGAACAGTCTCTGCCAGGAACCCCAGTGACTTTAGTCTAAAACAAACAATGAAACAGCCCGGAAAGATGAAACTTCCCCTGCTATCTTCAGACACATCCTGAGCTCGCGTTCTCTATCCAGCTGAGGGAAGGTTTTCATCCAGGAGAAGAGAAAGAGAATGGAGGGGAAGACAGTGGGACATTTTCTACAGAAAGTGAGGAAAGAATTTGTTTTCCTACACAACAACAACAACAAAAAAAATCGAGATTATGTTGACTAAGGAAAATAGGAGCTTTTAATAGAGATACACATTGCTATCATAGAGAAACAAAACTAATATTAGCAAACAATGAGTAAAATGGGAAAAAAAAACCCAAAAAATTACTGCCAGGATTTATATTAAACCTCTCTAAACTTTGAATTAAAGTTTTTCACTTAATATGTTCCTTTTTATGAAATTTGATGAGATGACAATACTACTAGAGGATGCAACAGGCAGGTAAAGGAAGAACAAAAGTGGAAGAACACAAAAAACTCAAAATGAGAAGTTTAAAATGGGAGATAAACTGCCTACTAAAATCATATGGCTTGCAGTTCAAAAAGTGGCAAATGTTTAGAAAGGTAAGGGTTTTAGTAGCTAATTATTATTATATATATGAAAAATGGAAATGAATGAACCATAATTTCCACAAAAATTAAATTGATATAATTGCTGTATTAGAACTATGAACCAAGACTAGAAAACAGCTTGCTCTTTGTTTAACTCAATGATAAACCCATATGAAGAGCACACTTACTTTAAAAAGAATTGACTTAATTTAAAAAATACTGAATAACATGTTTGGTTTATATGAGGATTTCAGGAACATTAGGCCTATTGAATTTGGAATAAGACACAGCATGCTTATTATTCTTTTGTGTTAGTATGTTAAAATATACATGATTTATAATATATTTAAATATTAGAAGGGTATTTTAATTTAATCCTGTTTATAGATTTCCCAAACATGAAACTCTGATTAAATATTAAGTATATTTAATGTAAAAATCAAGCATAAACATTGAGATATATGAGTAGTGAAGAACTATCTTTCACATTTGTATGACAAATAGTCATGATTTAATTGAATTGTGGCTTCCAATTTAGACTTGTCGATTTTCTCATTCTTTGTATTCTATTGCTCAGTGATGATAAAAAAGGAACAGTAGGAGTAATTTCACATACTGTGTAAGAATTCTTTTTTTTTTATGATGTCTTCATGCAGCTATAATCAGTGTGAATTAGTTCCTAGAGGATTCAGCAGACTTCTAATTAAAATGCATAAGTATAAATAGTTTGTATGCTTTTGATTAAAATAAATACGAGATCAACAAAGGCTGAGAATTATCATGTTTTATTTATACTTATCAATGCTGTAATCTTGTTACTAACTAAATCTCAGTCTTTCTGATCATATCTTACCTATGATGAATAAAGGGATCTGCATTTTTTAAAGAAGTTGTGATTTTTTTTTTTTTTTATTATTACCTTCTTCTCTCAGAAATGTTTCCTGGGGAGATATCAGACTCAATGAAACCATCAAACTATAAAGTAATTTTAAAAAACTGCTAACATGAAGGAATGTCTCATGAAATGTTATTGCCATAAAATTATTTCCTTTTTCTTTTCTGAATGTTGCATACATTCACATGGCTCCAAGAAAACATAACAATTGAAAATTAACATAACAAAAATTTAAAAACAGTTATGTTATTTGTCTACCTTTCCCATTCAATGTCTTAGATTTGTCATTATCTATGCCTTCACTGGTAACAATTTTTGTTAATTTTATTATCTTAAAGAGCTTATCAAATGCAAGTAAATGTGAATATTTACCTTCTTATTTTTCCATGTATTATACAAAATAGTATGTTTTCCATATAATGTATTTTTAGAAGTATTTTTATGTATTATGTTTTATATTGTGGGAATTTAATTTATCTAAAATAAAAGGCACATGTATTAAATGTCAAATTTAATGAATTTCATTTCTTATAAACTATCATGGACAACTATAAAAAAAGAGCAACATTTCACTCTTCCATTAAAAAACCTTTTTCTTGCCTAGCTAGCAACTTTCTCATTTTATCATAATGCTTACGTTGTTTCTCTTCTTTCAACTTCACGTAAATGGAACCAAAGTGTGTGTGGTCTTCTGGGTTGGGCTTCTCTCAGTTAACATAATCCGAGTGAGGTGCTCACCATCTTGTACCTCAAGTTCTTTTTTATTGATATGTTGCATAGTCTTCCCTTTAACAAACAAACTACAATTTATTTCATCCTTTTTATCCACGGTCATTGTATTGTTTCTAGTTTAAAGTTTCTATGAACATTTTTATAAATATCTTTGAGAACATTTTTACAAATGTTTCTGAGGGCAAACTTCTTTGTTTTTATTGATCTTAGGTATGTACTTAGTATTGAAATGATTTGGTGGCAAATAAATAAAAGTTTAATTTTATAAGTCATATCAAATTGTTTTCCTATAATAATGTTATCATTTTACGTTGACAGTAGGAATTTATCAGGATTTCAGTAACTGGTTTTGCCCATAATTCGATTTGTCAGTCTTTTTGTTTTTATAGACACTAGTGATTACGATTGGTCCCTGTTTCTTTCAATTGCATTTTCAGGTAAGTTTACAAGGAGTACTTTTTCATGTGTTTATTGGCCATGTTTATATTTTACTTTTATGAGGTTATTTCTCCAGTACTTAGTACCTGTTATGCAATTATGGTTTTTTATTGAGGAATATAGCTGTGACAATATTTCTCAGTCTCTTATTTAATTTTCTCTTCAACTGATGTGACATTTGGTGGGTCAATTTGTCATTTTGTTACTTATTTGGTAATAACAATTCTGTGTCTAATCAATGAAAACTTTAACTCTCCAAAGATTATGGATATGTTTTATATTCTCTTGTGAAAGCATTATGATTTTAACTTACATTCATATTATATATGATTCAAACTGCTTAACATTTGGGTAGGGTAAGATAGAGTTTGAAGGTAGAGTTTTTCTCTTGTACATATATTTAAAAAATGAATATATAATTATGGGTTTAAATTTATTAACTGTATTTAAACACATAATTATTATCTAAATGTTAATATTTAAATTATGTGTTCCTTTCTACATTAAGTTGATTTGGCATGTTTGTTGTACTGAAATATGTTCTTAGACATCAGGCTGTTCAGATTTTGCCACCCATGTTCTAGTTGCTCTTTCTTTTACTGAGACCACTAAGTTTGATTATTAGCGTGTGGTAGAAAAGCCTTTTTTGTGAGTGAATTCCCATTCTCTGTATGTGTTCTTGATGAAGGTAGAATTTTAAAAATAATTCTGCCTCTTTGAATTGTCATCATAATAATAAAATGATTCTGTTAATTTTATTAAAAATATTTGAATGTTCATTGGCACTATATTGCATGTATTGGTCATTGAAAAAATCAACATGTTCTGTTGGTATTATTATTATTGTTATCATTATTGCTGTGGTGTATTTATCCATTGATTCTGATACTTTACTATTACAAATTAATTTTACTATTTTCTTAAATATATCATTGTAGGGGTCTTCTATATTTTGTTATATTATTCTTAAAAGTATGTGACATCTTATAACCCACCATGAATGAACTTTTAAATTATATTTTCAAAATCTTTCTATAATATGAACCTAATATTCACTTATATATTGTTTTTACATTCCTTTTTAGATTGAGTTTTTCATTATAATTAACAGACTTTTCAATGTAAACATTATAATGCCCATTTATGTTTGTATTTTTATAAATACCTGTACTCACCGTTGCATGCAGTTGGTAAAATATATACCCTGTCTTGTCTCCGATGTTAGATGAAAAGTCTTCGCCATATTTACATTAAGAGTGGTTAGATTTTGGGGGGGGGAGGAGGCATAAATGTAATGTTGTAAGATTGAAGAAGTGATTTTCTGCCTATTCTCATTCTTCTGTAAAACTGTATTATTGTTACTGATAGTATCAATAGTAAAAGGAACAAGATTTCAAATCTATTAGTCCAGTAGCTGCTGTACCTCATACGCTATCTTCTAATCTTAACTATGAGTTTTTTAAAGTGTTTAAAAAAGAATTTTCTACTCATGTTGGTGACTTTCTCATCACCGAGACACAATACTCGACATCCATAATGAAACGGAGAATACATGTATTTTGACTCACAGTGGTCTCAGAAGTCACATTTTGGAAGGGTCTGTGATAGCACAAAGCTGCTAAGGCCCTGGCAGGCGGGAAGCAGAGCAAAGGACCCGGGGGTGGGGGGGACAAACTCTTGCAGCTTGTGTGCCTGGTGACCACGTGCAGTCAGTCCGCACTTCCAACAGCACATCTAGCCCTGACTGCCCATGATCCAACCATCCACCCCCAAGCCCACCCCGGACACATGAGGCTTTGGGGGCCGCTCTAGGTCTGAACCATAACAGCCGATCACAGAGATTCACAGGGAGATACTCATGGGTCATTTGCAAAGATATTAAACCAGAATTATAGGAGTTTTCCCTAAATTCCAACATTTTATGAGACCCAAGGATTTTGCTTCTTATTGCAGTCTGACCACACAATCAGTACAATTTCTTTTAATTCTCTAACATTTTTTGAGTAACATGCGATTGTGCCTATAATCTTCTCCCACTACAGCTGGTTTTTCTTCAGTGTCTGTCCTCACGGCAACTGTTACTGCAGCTTCCTTTTACATGTAAGTTTTTAAATTTACTTTTATGTTATTGTCATCAATAACTTCTTATTTAAAATCATAGGTGTCAAAGATCCACTTAAAACAGTCTCATCTTGTGTAGTAGCATTCTGAACATCACCTTCCAATTAAACCGACCAGCACTGTGCCGTGAGTCTTCAATTAACCCTGTGGGGGAAAATTTACCTCAGTCTATTTCATTCAAATAAAGAGTAACTCAGTAATCTGATAAAGGGATCAGAAAAACTCAGAGCAAAAGATCATGTCTCTACAAAAAAGCTATTCAAGAACATGTGGCCAGTTAGCTTTCCTGATGCTGTGGTCCCACCCCCTCCAGCTCGGTGGTTCTTAGCATCCTGCAGACTCTGAGTGCCAACCCCACGGTAAGGCGAGGCCAGCAGCCCACACTCACTCACCTCGAACTGTGGCCCAACACATATCTAAGGCAAGGAGGAATCTCTTTGGGAGTACTTTAACTGATTTGTTAACCCAATGAAGAGACTAATAACTGCATCTGTGAAAGAACCATGTTACTTTTTCCCAGATAAACTACCGTATTTCACTAATTTCATTCATCGATTCACAGCAAGAGTAGTGAGAATCAAGCACTTTGCAAAGCCTGATATTTATAGTGCTGTAAACACTTCTTGTCTTTGTGGAATTTACCATTTTTTAAAGAAGATGATGTAAAATATATGAACGATATGAAATTATTATGTCATCAACAAAACTAAGTGTCTCATATAGAAAATAGATGGGATTCTCAATAGAAAAGTAGTCTGGAAGTGAATTTTTAAACTTGGACATTTTGACTGAGACCTGAATGCTGAAGACCAGGAATCCAAATAAAGAAAAATGGGTATTGAGGGGGTATCAAGAAAGAGCATGAGGGTTAGGACAGTGTAGCAGAAGATTAAAAAAAAAACAAAACAGCAATTAAATAAATAAAGGAGAGCTGAAGACGTACCTCAGTGTGAAGGCCCTGGGTTCAGTTCTTAGTACTGCACAAGGAAGGAAAGAAGGAAGGATGGAAGTAAGTTTGGGAACTGAGGGAGGAAGGAAGGAAGGAAGGAAGGAAGGAAGGAAGGAAGGAAAGAAGGGAGGAAGAAGTTTGTGGAGGGAGGGAGGAGAAAGGAGATAGAGTGCAAGAGATTGAGATCCAGAGCTCCGGAAAGCGCTAGAGGGAGAGCTGATCAGCATGAATATGAGGATTGAACGTCAAAGGGCAGGGACAGCGCTGGAGGAGGAGCCACGGACGAAACATAACGGGTCCTAAAGTCAACAAGGCTACCTGCACAAAATTTGTAAGAGGACACCAAATATATTCACTGCTAAAATGTAAATTCTTCAGTTTTAATATAATATTTGATTCAAAACAATAATGATCGGTCAAGGTGATATGTTCTGGAACTCACAAGAGGAAGAGAATAGTTAAATGCCTAATGATGCATGCGTCTTTATTTCTTTCCTATGCTGATTATCCATACTGCAATTGATTGCCAAATGACATTTAAAACTTATAGAAAAGAGAAAAGAAAAGGAAAGAAAACAGAGTCTCTTCTTTCTGTATTGATCACTATTTGATTTGAATTTCCTACTTTAAATAGGTTAGTGTGTAGTTCTATTCCACTTTAATTTGTGATTTTAAACACACATATACATGCAAGTATAGTCTCTTTTGTATGTGACTTTTTAAAGATAAATCATAAATCAAAAAACAAATATACTAACAATTTCTCCAAGTCAAGAGATTTTCTATTTATGAATTGAAAAAAAAAAGTCATGAGTCACCCAGAACCAAAGAAGATTTTGCTCATAAATCTTATAATTGAGATGGAAGAACATCTTAAAATATTGGAACATTTCCACACCAATTATCCAATGTAACCCCTACATTTCATTAAGTGGAAGGCAGAAATCGCATGTGTGTTTTTATAAAGCAAGGTGAAAAGGTTAACAGTAAAAATGGAAAGGAAGATTTATTGCAACAATACATGAAGCACATAAAACAAAGCTAATTTTAAAGTGCTTGTAAACTTTAATCTGTATGTGAATTATAATCATTCCATTAGCCCACTAATGTTGTTTAAGATTAGGCATATTATTGTATTAATCACACTTTTAATTTCTGTAAGTTGCTGCTCAAAAAACCCTTAACAGCCTATTAGCTACCTCTAAGAGCATTGTGAATTACCTACGGATGCCTGAAATCCTCACATAGTTTTAAACTACACCCTTGAAAAGCACAGTGAATATATATTTCCTGGGAGTGCTATTTGCAAACATAGCTAAACAATTCTAAACACGCTTGCTGTGAGTCACAATGTGCTCACCTCGGAGTCCACAATGAAGATGTGGACCGACACATTCTCCCTGTCCCTCCGTCTCCTGTCACTTGAGTGGCATTGACTATGTTCCTTGCCAGTATCTGTGAGCGTGAATGTAATGAAACCTTTTAACTCTCTGGTTGCTCTTTCTCTTGATCTGCATTCAATCTTACCAGACCTCATCCAACGCTTATGATGAAATTATTCCTTCTTTCTCAGACTCCCTGACTACAAACCTGCTTGTAACAGCATGATAGAACAATATGATTTCTAAGAAAAATAATCCAGATTTTTCATTTGAAGAATTCCATGAAAAAATTATCTCTGTATAATTGACAGTTATTTTCTATACTTGAGTTAAGAAGAAAAAGTAAAATGTACTACATTTGTAATAATATAAATTATTAGGAAAATATCATGTATAGTCTTAAATTTTTTTTGGCTGAATAGATAGCTCAATTTTTTCTTATGTAGGTATCTTTGTGCCTTTCAAGAAACTCTCAAAGTGGGATGCTGTGAAAAATTGAGTTTGGGGCCTAACGTATGACAAATGAGGCCATATATGATAAATGAGGCAGTTTCTAGGATGTGAAATTCAGTGCTGCTTGAGATGAAAAGTATGTGATTGGGGAAATTCAGCTAAGGCCCACGCTAGTGCAAATTCTGGAACCTTTTAACTTTGGGTTGATGCAGGTTCTTCTTCAAATAAACATTTCTCAAATGAATCTAAGAGGCAAATATGTTGAGGTCGCCTAAACATATACTTCTCAATTGTTCTTTTAAGGTCTTCTTGTAAATAAGATAGGTAGATATTCTCTAACACTAGTGAAGAAGGATCCACCCTTTTACAATGATTAGATGAGAATACGACACTTTTCATTCCAGAGTAGCAAAAGCTGTTTAGAAGCACATGAATATTTCCAGCAAATAGCCACAATCAAGAACAATGAAAACAGGCATAACGGAATATATGAATTCCATAAGGAAAATGGTACCACTTTTAAAGTTTATAATAAATACACAATCTAATAACAGCAAAAATACCCCCTAACTATCACATGAACTGCTGCTGGTTGGAAATAAGAAATTCACTTGAAAGTACTTCCATGGTAAAAGAAATGTGAACATTTTATATTGCTCTGACCTCCGAGTTCAGAGTGAAAGGCCTACATGGGACTGAATCAGGAACATTAGGTAAGATGTTTCACAATTCACAGTGTGCATTATACTTTATTTTTCTCCAAAGTCCCATTTCATAGACTATTATTGGAAGCAAAATAGTCTACTTGATGAAGCAGTGAACTGATTCAATATGTCAGATTTCCTGTTTCTATCCAGTAGACTGACAAAAAGTCATAGGAATTTAATTTAAAACAGAGCAAATCAAGCATTGCTTTATGAAGACCATTTGCGTGTCTTGTAGGAGATCTTAAACAAAAGTACTTTTGTGGTTATCCAAGCACATAAATACCTGGGCAACTTTTAAAAGCTGCACATCATTTTCTCCCTATCAAAATTGCAATGGGAAGGATAATCGAATGGATTTTTTTTTCCTCTGGTAAAACAGATCTCAACTGTCGTGCAGAGAAAATAAAATTGAACTTCTAATGATGGTCCTAAAATGTAAAGTGAATGTAAATAGTGCTGAAAGAATTAATATATTTTTAAAATTTTCAAGTCATTACACAGAGTTTAATCTGGTTAGCTGGTATGGAAGAGAAGTATTGTAATTTTATAGAATTAGGAAATCTTTAGTGATATAAAAACAATATTCTATTACTAGAACAGGTCTGAGGATCTCTTAGATTTAATTCTTTCATCCATGCATCTGCCTGTAATGCATGTATGTGTTTGTATACATACAAAAACACACAAACAGGGGCATTCAATATTAATCCATTACTGAAAGACATTTTCAGAAATGCAAGATAAATACACAGTTCCGTACTTAAACTGCATATTCAGAAACAGAGACAATCTTTTGTTATGGTTTATACCTAGATGTTCCCTGAAATCTTGTGTGCTCATACTTGGGGATTTGGAGAGGCGAATGGATCATGGGGGTGTGCTAATCGGCAGTAAATTAGTCCACAGGTGGATTTATAGCTAAATATGATGTGGGAGGTAGAGCCTGCGGTGAGGAGATGGGTCACTGGCGGCGCGGCCTAGCAGGGTCTACCTCTCTCCCTCCTCACTTGGTTTCTCTGCTTCCGGGCTGCTCTGCACTGAGCGGGTTCCCCTCGTCCAGGCCCCTCTGCCGTGCCGCCCTGCCTTGGAGCCGGCCGACTGCGGCCCGAAGCCTGTGTAGACTGTGACCCAAGGTAAACCTCTCTTTCCTCTAAACTGAGGCGAGCAGCCCTCATCTCTCCGGTATCGTGTCTCAGGAAAGAGAAAATAATTATGATATTCCTCAAATTTTACTTTTTTACATTTTTCTTACAAAATATTACTGCTTTAAGTATGATTATATAAAAAGGAAAGGACATGTATTGTGTTTTCTTTTCATATTGTTAATAAGTCAGAAGGCAAATTTGAGGAAATATTTTTAAACATTAACTGGAAGAGAAATTTCTTGCTGTTATGCATATTTTGTCTGTACTCTCATTCGCACATGAGAAAGACAAATGGAAAATCGCAGGTTCAGCATAGTTCACAGACGGTTTTGCTGATCACATCTGAACACTAGATTTAAAACAAAACAAACAAACAAACAAAAACCCAGCTTTTATACAGGCCGTTCAGCAGGTTTCCGTGCAGCCCCTACCCCCGTCTGTGCCTTGCATGTGGGCTTCTCTCGGCCTCCCCGGCCCGCTGGAGGCCACAGCCAGCGTGCACTGCCTGCCACTTCTGGCTCCTCTTCAAGGTGCAGCTCCTGAAAGAAGTAACAGTCAAAGTCGGGTGAAGGGCAGTGCAGGGCCATGGGCACGTGTCCTTATTTAACCATCACCGAGTGCCTTCGAATGGTGAAAAAATGATGCAGTAAAAGAAAAAAAAGGACAAATAATTTAAGAACCACTGGGAAATAAACTGCACATCAAGAAGAAAGACTGTTTACAGGCCTTTGTTCAGGAGAAAATCCAGGAAATTGGATTTCTGTGGCATCAACTACTTGTATGTTGTATTTTCTGAATGTTTTACACCATGTTACATTTAATTTAAGGGCACATTTAATTCCAGACCCTCAGGTGCCCGCCCCTCATGGCATGCCAAGAGGAGTTTTTGAGAAAAATCACTACAAGCATTAATGCACACTAGAGGTAACAGTGATGAAAGATAATCTTATTTAGAATATATATGCCTCCAATAGAACTTGATTATATATAAAAATAATAATGTAAACAAGGAATAGCTGTATTATAATTTTAAAATATACCTATGTATTATATCAGTAGCTATATTACATGGTATTGTAAATTACATAAACTAATAAAAAAGGAAAAAAAGGATCTTAATAACTGAATACCAAATAGCTAAGAGAGGCTACAACCCAATGCAAGGAAAGAGACCAGAATTAGAAAGTAACGGGAATTTGTAGCTGTACACAGTATTTTTCTCAAACATTGGACAATGTATTTGTGTATTTTTGTATATTTAACATTTTCTTTTGAAATTATCAAATACACTTTGAAAATCTCATGGTTTAAAAAATATTTTGATTTTTAGTTGTTACAATGATGGTAGCTATGTGACATCTTTAAGAGCAGCTTTTAAAGTTTTACTACTTTTTGAATTACTCTGGTACTTCAGTTTAAGAACTTAGTTTGTTTTACAATTTGGGGGAACATGCATGCACACATGTTTGTGCGGGGAAGATGGCCGTGGTCGTATTCATCATCACATGCTGAAGACAGGCAAAAAGCTTTTGTTTTCTAACCAGATTGTTTGTGAAGAGGAGTGCCCGTGAACCAAGGCCTCACCGCATTCCATCCTTTCTGCTCAACTCTTCGCTACCTATCTGGCAGAATTCCCAGGAACCAAATGCTCTTGCTATTTGTCCTCTGCCTGTAACACTCGTTTTTCTCTTTTAACTTACGTACCAGTAAGCTGGGATTGGAGATCCATATTCATCTGATATTCAAGGAAAAGACTTGCTCTTCCTTCCTCTTATAAATCAATCCACCTTATTTTAAATTAAGTATAGTCAAATAACATACCAAGGGAAAAAGCTTCAAGCCAGCATGTAACAACATCCAATAAAAACTGAAAAGGATCTACAAAGATTTCTGCATTCTTCATTGATCTACCTTGTGAAGTCCATTGGCTCAAATCTACATTACATGTTAGCATGTCACCCATAGGAGATCCAAGGCTGCCAATGAATGCAGACATATTGGCAATGCTTTTTTTGGTTCATAATACCCACTTGCTAGATTATAAAATTACCTGGAAGGTCACACTGCTATACGCCATCTCAGGTAGGCTGTTTCCTTGTGAAATGCCAAGAAGTCAAAGTCCTATTACACTTCAAACCCACTTCCTATAAAATGAAATTCCCAATTTTTCTTTCTGAAAAGATTTAATAGATTAAAAGTACTGTACATTGATAACAACTAATAGTTTCATCTTCAATGCAAATGGCATCCCATGAATACACTTCTATGTTATGTAGCATATGTTAATCATTAGACTTTATTCAATATCTATAATGTATACAATAGATTTTAATGTATTCTTTACAAAATGTCAACTGATACCCAATTTAAGCATTTAAAAATTATTTTATAATATTATTAGGGTTTGGCATTACATTTAGTTGTTATGAAAATGATTTATAAGACTTTCTTTTCAACTGACAAAATGTGAACAAAATGGAAAATTGTGAAGTACAGATGAAATAATCATTTAACAAAAACTCCCTTTTAGAAAGAATAAATGACAAGACTACACCCAGTCAAAGTGGTTCCTAGTGTCTATTTTGTCTCCTGAAGTGCCTGCCATCTCTCAGATTCCTTGGCTTTCTCTTCGAGGCATACCCTTTGACCTTTGTTTGGCACATTATCTGTTTTAGTCAGTAGGGATTCTGCCTCTGTAACTACTTTACAAAATACCTTCAACAAATGCTAAAATCACTTTTTTGACCTGTGAAAGAAGATAAGGATAGCCTTAAGCATAAAAAGATACTGTTTTTAAAAATATTTTTATTTTTATTTAAAAATCTGTAAGCCCTAGGTCTCGTCTTTGTTTGCAAAATGTTATTTCAGATGCCCATCACCCTAATACAGGCAATAGGAACATATGCAAATCTGGAATGAAAGATGTGTGACTTTCTGTGACTATCTGGCTTAAATTTGTATATTTACCATATCTAATAATTGACATGACTTCATTTCTGTTATCACAAACATGACAGAAAGGCAGATACCAAAGTGTTCTACATTAAGGGTCCCTGAACTTTTCCAGCAAGCATTTCTGTGAGTATCTCCAAGAAAGCATAAAAAAGAATGACACTGGATGGAATGCTAGTTCTGAATATGGAGGCCTATGAAGCTAGCAAGCTACAGCAGGGAAAAGTCTACTTCATTTGTGGGGATTCTTGGGGAGAAAGAAAAATTTTAATCATAGACTAATTGATGAGAAAAACTAACAGAAACTTCAGATACTCTACTTGAACAATCCTGCCCAGATTTTAAAGATGAAGAAACTGAAGCCCCCAAACAATTTAGTGGCTTACAAGTCAAGTGTCTTCAACTACTTGACATTACTGAGGAGTAAGAACAGTACATGATTACCAGCTTTATCCATTCGGACATGTTGTCTTGCACTGAAAAAGAAATATCCACCTTCAATGTGTCACAGTTGTTTTATCTACTATTTTTTAAGTTTGCATGTTGTACTTATTTCATACCTGATTCTTACTTTTCATTATTATTTTTAGGAACTAGCGGCAGTGTTAATTTCTAAGTTTTTGAAAAGCATGGTAGCTTGTATCTGTTTCAAAGATTATGTCATGTCTATAATTTAAAATTTATTATGAAAAAAATCAACAGTGGTAAATTATGATTAATTTATGTGTCATCTATCTAGATTTCCACTAGTACCTTCAGCATTAATATTATGCTTTGTGTATGCAGATATATAATTTCCATCATTTCAAAGTCAGAATTTCTGTTCATTTTCTCTAAATTGTCTCATCATCTCAAATTAACTGAATTTTAATACTGTGCTGGAGACAATTAGTCCCCACATTGTCACCATGGAAACCAAAGTTACTGAAGACTGGAAATTATAGAATTGAAAATTGATAGGCATTTTGAAGTAGCAGACTGAAAGGTGTAGTTATTGCAGAAAAAGTCTACGGAGGTGAACATTGGTTTAATCACTAAACGAAAGAAACATTTGGAAGAATTCGACTAAAATGGCCAATCTGTTTGGCACTGGATGTCATCTTTTTAATGGCAATTAAATTTTCCTATCTTTGTCCTTTTCCTGCTCTTATCATGTATACTACATTATATTCTTGCTTTTATAGCTATTTTCTCTATGTTATGCCTCTTCTGGGAAAAAAAATATTGTTTAGAATTGGAATTCTTGATTATTTTTCATTCTAAAGCTATATAGACATTTTAGAAAGTTAGCAGATGAGCATTTATTGTGCTTGACGTCAAGAGTTCACAGAAAGACAACCTGCAGTCCAAAGGCAAAAACTTCATGATCTTAATTTCTTTAGCTTTTGAACTGAAAATTATTTTACAATTGTACATGGGTACAAAAACTTAAAAAGAGTATTTCATAAGAAGTGAAAATTATAAGGAATTTGAGTTTCATGAGGTTTACAGACCAGTGTATTCATGCCTTTACTATTTGCCTCGGGCGACTTCGGAGCTATAATGGCAGAGTGGGACAGCTCTCACCGACGTCACGGCTGACGCAACCTGCAGCCCTTACTGGTGGGCCATGAAGGAAACTGATCACTGCCCCTGCTTAGCATTTTTGTAAACCTTGACAACTCATGATGCACTTCCATCATCTTTTGTCTTATTTGAGTTTCACAATATTCTTCTGAAATATGTTAATGCTGTGAAATATATTGTGGTACTACCAAAAATTACAACCTGTATTTTAAATAGAGAAAACTAAAGCTTATAAGTTTAAAGGAGTGTTGTTCTTTATTTTATTTTATTTTATTTTGACTCAGGATTTGGTAATTTTCCACGACAGGAGTCTCCGCTTCCATTAAATATCAATGAGTTACAAACTTTATCTTGTAACAGTTATGTGGACTATGCAATTACCTAGACAACTTTAATAACAGAGAACAATGAACTGGAATGCCACATCACAAAAACTGTTTAAAATTCTCCAAATGATTCTGAATCAGATTTTGTATTGTTTCGAATTACCTTGTGGCAGAGAAGGAGGACAAGCGAGGACTTTATTCTCAGCTCAGCTTTGGGTAAGGTGACCATTGCCCTTGACATCGCTGAAGCCCAGAGGGCAGTTCCTGCCTCCATGATTCTCAGTATGAGAAATGGCCCTTCAGTTCCCTTGTCCAGGCGCCGGGCAGAGACAGTGCTTAGGAGTGTTGGCGTCTTGAGACACTGGGCTCTGTGAAATAAAACGTTTTATTTTTTCTTTCTTTTTTGGTGCTGGGAATCAAACTCAGGGCCTTGGGCTTGCTAGGCAAGCACTCTACCCCTTCAGCTAAACCCCTAACCCAATAGAGCCTTTGAAAAAACAAGAGTGAAACAAGGAGGATATCTAAAATTTAGTTTAAAAAACTTTAACTTGCTACTCTAAAAAAATAATTTACCTGTTGTAACACTTCAGTTTCTGTGTTCATCTTCATTTTTGCATATCTACTTATTTTTCTCATCACTTCACAGTTGCAGTCTACCATAGATAATTTGGACATGAGCTGTTTTATTACAAGTGGTAGACTTGAGTCAATATTCATAAATGGGCAAAACCAATAGATACACTTGCTAACATATCAAAGGTCACTTGATACTAAATCACTACTTGAATATGATGGCAACAGAAGAGGGCCATTTTTAGTAAGTAATAAAACATCTACAAAATACTTTTAAAAATATCTTTAAGAATAAACTTAAGAATTGAGTTGGAATTTCCCTACTATAAGAGCTTTCTTTACTAGGAGAAGACGTGCAAGTTATAAAGGCTGATGCTGGTAAGTGAAAGACAAAAGAAAGACAGTTTATAAAAGAGACAATTCTGATGGAAATAAAGCAAGGCTGAGGAGCAGGATTTCAATTTCTGGTGATCAAATGCTGTCTTTTACTCTGTAAAAATAAAGAATACACAGATGCACAACTTACAAGAAGAAGTAGATGGCACAGTGTTTGATAAGTTTTTAAAAATGTAAAGAATGGAACCTGATATTCTCTTGCATTTACATCCATTCAGATCCAGGAAGAAACTGAATAAAATTATTCAAATAAATGAGGAAGCTTTGTGATCTATGTCCGCTGACTTAAGAAAATAATTGCACTAACTACACCAGTCATGGAAAGTTGTAAAGGGTTAAGTAACTACACTTTATTGATCGATACATAGGTCAGTACAGAGAATGGTTATCTAGTGATGTTGGAGGACATCATATGATAGGTTTGCAAATAGTAAAATATCATCAGAATTTTCACAGAGGTCCAGTATGTGCGACATTGCTCCCTCAGGTCTGCTGTTTTAACAAATTAAAAGAACCAGCCAGATATTAGACAGCTGTAGTTCCAATAACAGAGAAGTAGAGGCGTGAGGATTGTTGGAGACCAGGAATTGAGGGTCAACTCGGAGAATCAGTGAGATCATGACTCAAAAACAAACATACAGATACACACAAACACACATATACACATGCACAGACAAACAAATGAATGAACAAAAAACAACCACAAAGAGTAAAGGAATTAAAATATAAATCAACTTGTTAATGTTTATTCTGAGTATTATCACAGTTAGTGGGTCTTCTAAAACAAAATTAGTATACATAAATGTGTGACTTATTTCAGTAGTTTAAATATTATTTACTCAGTGTCCAGGCAGATATTCTATAAAAAGAACTGCTCCAAGTATTGTTACATCTAATTAATTATGACTATATTTTTGGAAGATATATGATTTATTAAACTATATAATATCATGGTGTTTAATTTTTTCACTTTTATGACTTTCTAATCTCAGCTTCTACTGCTCATGTTTAATATTTTCATTGTGCATTGTGTGAAATTGTTTTGGAGTCATGCTCATTGTCAGCACCCACGTCTCGTCTGACTTGCAGAAGAAAGCAGTGGAACCCATGTTACACAGTCTAAGGAGTAAATAAATCACTAGGTCTGAGATGAAAACATGGCAGATCATCCTAAACCGACAAGGAGACTGCACAATCAAGGACCAGGAAGCATTATTTCATGTGTACCCTGCTGCACACTCACTGTATTCAGAGGCAAACCTCACACCAGCCTTCTGTTTCTGCTTCTTCCTAATGCACAGCACCATGACACTGTAGATGACTGGCTGTATGACATATTTACAACCCACATAAAAGATCTTTTAGGAAAGGGAAGTTCTCAACCTTCCTTTAGAAAATTAACTACATTTATAAAGACTATTCAAGTGTAGTGGACAACCAAAAACAGTGCAAAAATTCCATTGTACAAATATTTAAAAATAGTAAATTATTTATAAATGTGTTTATATATCTCAATAGTGTAATTTCTCCATGAAATGCATTTTAGTAATTGACTTGTTTATCCACTAAACATTTATTTTATGTGTAATATTTCCTGATTTATTCTAGGTGTAAAATACTTCCTGTCCTGAAGAAATTACAATTCAGTAGAAGTAATGAAGACATAAAAATTCTGTAGTCAGTAGAGGAGTGGCTTTATAATGATTTACAGAGGAAGAACAAATTATTGCTGATATGTGGAGGGTTTTTCAATAAATCATGAAACTCCTTGCAGAAAGTAATATTGAAAGATAACAAAAGAAGGAATAGACTCTTTAGAAGAATGTATAAAAAGATAGTATACCTTAGGAAGGTGTATTAGTTGCTTTCCCTTTGCTTGGACAAAGTATGCAATACCTGAAATTTAAAGGAAAAGTAGTTTTCTTTGGCTTATAGTTTCAGACGGTTCAGTCCAGGGCTGACTACCTGTAAGTCAGAAATAGCATGGGGGAAGGCCACGACAGTGGAAAGCTTCTTACTCCATGACACACCTACTCCTAATCCTGCTCCTAACCCTAAGAGCAGAGTCAGGGCCAAGAATAAACCTTCCTGTCACCCTCCCAGCAACCAGCCTCTTACCACCAGGTTCCATCTCCTTACTGCACATTCTGCTAGTAGTTTATCAATGGATAAATCCACTGATGAGCATAGCACGCCCTTGATCCACACAACGTCTAAAAGCCCTGGCTCTGAGATCTCAAACTTTCTAGGGACATTTTAGGTCTAAATTATAACAAAGGGGAAGGAATTAAAATAGAGCATCATGGAGACAAGTAGAATCATGACCTACTCATAAATTGAAAAGCATGGGATATTAAAATTAGATATGAATTATAATTAGCCATAAATTATAATAAATAAACATGAAATCATATGACATGTTCATATCATAAAATCCTGGTATTTCATGGTTATTTTTCCATTGGGGTTTTTTAAATTAATAATGCCTAAATCTTCATCCTTTTACACAAAATTCTGCCTTGTACAATACTTACTGTGTTAGCTGCTTCAAAATTTGTTCCCGGTACATATTAATAATTTTAACTCTTCCTTCAATCACATTTATTTCTGATGATAATTTCAATAAATAAGGTTACCTTCTCATAATACTTAAAATCAATTTTTCATATATATAAGCACATATACTCACATATACTAAAAGATTACATATGTTATACTTACTGACTCAAATATTATCTATCAATTATATTAGGATTACCAATTTTACCTGAGCACATTTATGTTTTCTAAGTGACAATTAGATCATTTAAGACTCTATAATCCTTCAGCTTTATCACCTGTATAAATTCATGTATCTGTCATGCTCGTCAGGATGGTGAGTGATTCTATAATCACTTAGTCCTTCACATTCCCTGTTAGGACCTCAATGGCTTCCCGTGGAGCCCTGCGCTCACTTCCAAGGCTAGTGCTCTCGGTACCCACTTGTAACTCCCAGCAACTTGTAACTTTTCCCTACTTCTAAAATGTATTCCATTTAAGAATGCTATAAGAATGAAATAGAGTAGTATGTAACTTTTAGGTATCAACTTCCTCTTTTTGCATAATTACTTTGATGTTCACGTGTCAATCAATTATATTCATGGGTGCGTTTCAGAGGATCAAATTCCCAAGGAAAGTGAAATGCATGTGCATATCCATCTGTCCACCCCCTCCTATCACTCCTTCATGGCACCCCTGGACTCCTTGTCTTACTGTTTCCTTTCTGTACAGAGAGCTTCTTTCAGACAATTCTTGAGGATAAATCTGCTACCAAGAAAATTTGTTTCCTTCATCTAAGAAAGTTTTATTTCCAGTTTGTTCCTGAATGGTGTATTTTTTTCTGGTCTAAGAGTTTGTGATTGTCAGTTCATTACTAACAGCACTTTAAAAATAGGTGGCACTTTATTCTAGTTTCTGCAGTTTCGTAGAAAACAAAGAAACGAACCTCTGCCATTCGAATTGCTGCCTCAACGGAGGTAAAGAATCCCCTCTGCCAAGGCTCCCGATGTGTTTTTCTTTTATTAACTATTAAAAATTTAATGATGACTCTGTCCTAAATTAAATTTCTTTGGGTTTAATTTGTTAGGTATTACTCACTTCGTTTTTGGACTCTTGTTTCAAATCTTTAGGTTCCAGAAAACCTCAGGAAGCTCACATCTATTATTTATTTTTTAATTACTGCCTACTAATGGGTTCATTGCAGTATTTTTGTGTATGTGTGTGACAAACTCAGGTCCTACGCACTTCCCCACAAACTTCCCTTTCTCTGCCCTGCTACCAATCCCTTTTTGCTTCTCCAGCCATCTCCCTTCATATTTCCTTTGCCATTCGTACCCTCTGGAGTAGATGATACACGTGGGAGAAGCCATGCGATAGTTGTCCTTCAGAGTTGGCTGCATTTCCCCTAACGTCGTGGTCTCCAGGTCTGTTCATCGTCCTGCAGCTGCTGTGATTCATTCTTCATAGCTGAACAGTATCAGTGCATCGTGTCTCTTAGCCTGGCAATGGACATGCAGACTGATTCCCCAGCTTCGATAATTTGAATAGTGCCAAGATAAATATTGGCCTACACCTACCAGAGAAGATGAAAAACCGCTGCAATGAAAATTACAGACACAGAGGGAGGAGGACACTGAAGACAAGGCTGGAAGATCAGAGGACGTCCATGCTTGGCGGTGTTTCTTGCACATACTCCTCGGCCTGTGGACTCTCTCTTTGTGCTATTAGATCATATCCAGCCTGGGCAGCTCCTTCTCATGCCACAGATTCATTGGTTGTCATTTGATTTTTCTCTCTCTAGTTCGAAGTACATTAATTCTACTGTATTTTCAAGTTTGCTTATTCTACCGTCCAGATTTTCCACTCTACTCTTGAGTTATTGACTTAATTCATAAAATAAAAGAGGAAAATAAATGCTATGCTGTATTTCATAAGTTAACAAAGTGATTTGATGGTTCCTGTTTCTTCCATGGTGAAAAATCAAACAAAATAAACAAATGCATTATAATTTCATTCAGTTGTTTTGCTTATATATGTATGAGGATGTATGTGTCCATGTTACATAATCAACATAAACTACTGTTACATTTCAATATGTATAGTTATTATGTGGGCTTTGGAATAAAAACTTCATATTAAAATTAACTTCCGTAGTACCATTTTGCACCTTCAAAATCGAATTACAGTCTTTGTGATTCACATGATGTTATAGGGAGAGAGAAAAATGTTTAAATTTAGTTTCTACTTTCACTTATATTTTCATTATTTAAATATGAATGTAATTTCCAAAGAATTTCATCAGTTAAAATTTCATCCTGAAAGGGTATAGGTAGCTAAGGGATGGTCAGTGTAAGATAACAATTATTTAAACACGTGTTTATAAGTCTTTGAGGACCATAGGATTCATGCAAATTCTCCTGGGATTTAGCAAGGAAAAACAATATTAAAAATATCATACACGAGGATGTTATAATTACTTGTTAAATTTGTACAGAAAAGACAATAAGGGTAGTTTCAAAGTGTCTGAGATGGAAGAATTTACTTATTTATTCTAAATTCTAACTATTTTTCAACTGCGAATATAAGTATAGTGGCAACACTAATTGTAAAAGATCTTTCTTGGTTAATTAATAGCTTCATTTTTTTCCCTTGTTACCTGTAGCATATTTGGTACAATCCATCTTTGAATACTGAGGGTTTTTTAAAATTATTGAGCAATTATTAAATAGTCCTCAGTTAGAGATTTGGTTTATTCCCTTATCTCATAATATCAATACAGTATTAGTCAGCTTTCTATGACAATACCTAAGAAAATCAACTAAAAAGGGGTGACAATTTCTTTTCTCTCCCTGGGTGACAGATGGCAGTTCACGGTCACTGTTCCCACCATGTTGGGCCCGAGCTGTGGAATGCGAAGATGTTGAGTGTTTGCCAGAACAATGCTGCTCACACAGCAACCAGGAAGAAAGGCAAAAGAAGAAAGGCACTGGGCTTCCTTTATTCCTCCCGTACCAAGCGCATCTCCAATCACCAGTCTTCCTCTCACCAGGACCCACCTTTTAAAGTGTCCACTACTGACTGCCCCGTAGCACCACAAACCAGTGACCAATTATTTGTAAAAATAAGATCCAAGCCACACATGAAGTTAATAAGATTTTAGTTGAGCATATTTGTCTGGTACATGATATTGGTTCTGATTTCTCCCTCTCTCTCTCTCCTTAATTTTTCTGTGTTCCTCTCCCAAAAAACAAGTTAGCCCAAGAAATTGCAGGTGCCCCGTGTGTGTGTGTGTGTGTGTGTGTGTGTGTGTGTGTGTTCCCACGTGTATGTGGTTAGTGAACACAGTAAGAAACTTAGGGTAAAAGATGAATTGCAAAAAAAGTACCAAACTTTCCTCAGTTGAAAATATTCTACACAGAAGTGACTCTATTAGTCTGAAAAACATCAATGTACAATAAGTAAACTTTTTTAATATAAAAGACAATTCAGCTTCTTCGTATGATAATGAGAGTCTAGCCATGCTGTTATTAGGTTATTGCCAAGGTCTGTAGTCAGGATGTGAGAAAAACCCAAACACAAAACTAAAAACGAGAACTATTATATATAGACAATAAATTTGTCTATACTTTCAGAAACTATCCAGATCACAAAGGTCCAGAAAGTCTTAGGAATCACGCCATACTGAAGGAAAATGGCACACAATACCTAAACCAACATATGATTCATTATGAATTGGATCTTTTGAATAGTTTGTTGTTTGGATCATTCCAAAGGTGAATGGAGGCTGAAGATTAGAGTGCAAGATGCAGTAATGTCATTATCCTGATTCTGATTTTTCTACAAACAGTATCATCAGAATCAAGAGCCTTTTATAGAAAAAGACACATTCAATAACCATTCAAAATTGATGGAGCATTGTATTAGAAATTCATTATGTTTTTATGCTTACTCAGTTCAATGAGAAGTATTGAGTTTTAATAGCAATTTAGTTCCCTAAATTTGAGATTACTTCCTGCATTGAAGTATGTGCTCAAGTGGAAATGGAAACTGATCAGACAGATTAATGGATTGGCTACTCATTTATCTATTTTTTTCTCTTTGAACCTATCTTCTCACATTTTACTTTCATTCATGAAGAGAAGCCTTTCTGCTTTGCTGACAGGTTCCTTCTTAGGCTGCACACAAGAGGACACGGGATGACTCCTCCCTGCGAGGAGGAGGTGAAAGGGCTCTTTCCCGCGTGTTTTCTGTGGTCTTCCTGACTGTGTCCTGCTTGCAGCCCTGCACCAGCTGCTGGAGTGTCTTCAAGGAAAGATCTACGATGTTTACAGTTGGGTCTTCCCCTCCCTGCTCCGCTAATCTCAGCTTCTAAAGTTTAATATCCGTCCCTGTATTTCTCTCAGCCCTTGGAGTAGACGTTGCCTATTCTAGATAGTGCACAAATAATTGGCATTCTCTCTCCCCCTCTCTCTCTTCCTTCTTTTCTCTCTCCTTCCCTCTTTGTTTCTTAGTTAATAGCTTAATATCTAATTATCATGCATTTATATTAAACGTTACTAGAAACAGTATCTTCTTAATTTTTTAACTATTCAAAATGTGCATGACTATCACTCTTTTTTAACATCAAATGCATCCTTTTTCATATATATTGCCAAGTTATTAAAATGCCTAATGGTAGAGAACCAAAAGTCAAAGCTCAGGAATTTTAAATTCTTTATTTATCTTTATCAGAACATGGTGTGCAGTACCCTCATATTCATATCCCTTGTTTGGGCATGAGCATGTACATAGCACATTTTAATTCTTTTTTTTAATCCCCTTTCTTCCCCTCCCTGCATCTTGTGATTCCTTCTCATCTGAGAAAGATCCATCTTCTTACTTCCTATTGTGTATCCTTTATTTCTGAGCTATAGACAGTGTCTTTGAAAAATTAACATTCCCAATGACAGTAAATATCATCAAGGATAAGTAGACAAAGAGATGAAGTAAACTTCTAACAAAGTTAAATTATGAAAAAACAAAAACAAAAAAAAAAACAGAAAAAAACAAAAAACAAAAACCCAAGTTAAATTAGGTGAAATGTTTATGTTCATGTTTTGAAGAGACTCTGAATGTGTGGTGCATGTGCACAATGAGAGTGAGGCTGTCTGTCGAGGAGGCTTCTTGGTGTGTTCTCTCCAAGTCATAATGCAACAAGAGGCAGTCCCTGGCCTCTGTCTTGACCAGAACAAATGCTTGAATTTTAATTTTAGTGACACAAAAGTAAAGGGATGATTTCAAACTATGAATAGTACAATAATAAATACAAGCACCTAATGCCTAAAATCTATGCCTGATATATGTTGGGAAAATATTAAAGTCCAGCGTTTACTTGGAACCTGTTATTTTCACAGGGTAGAAATAAATAGAAAAGTATTATCAAATATACGTGTTACCAAAGCAATGTGGCAAAGTAACACTGCTCTGTAAAAACAGGTCCGCTAAAGAATAAGTAACTTCAATTGTGTAAAATTGAGGAACATATGAGCATTGTTCAAAGTTCTGAAATATTAAGATCAAAGATATATTTTTCTACTTATTAAAGCTAACTAGGAGGATAAGAGTTCCAAAGTCAAGAATAAAAGAGCATTGGTTACTTAATCCTTAATTATGTCCAGTATTTTTATTTATTTACTTCTAGAATGTGTCGTTTTGCATTTTTTAGTAAATAACTATTGTTAAAATTATAATAATTGGGCATAAGCAATTTATATAAAATTTTCCCCTTTTTTTCATTTTCCTATTTCCTGTACAATTTTTAAAAAATCATTTTCATATTTTTTCAGACAGAGTCTCCTGATGTATTCCAGGCTGGGCTTGAACTCGCCACAATTCTCCCTCCTCAGCTTCCCGAGTGCTGAGACTACAGGTGTGTGCCTGGCTTGTTTTCATATTTTTTGAAGCAGTTCATAGATTTTTCCTGTAGTACATACATACAATGTGGTGGACATACTGTGGTCACCTTGAGCAGGAACGCCCAGCTGGCCTGAGCTGGCCCCTGAGGCTTGTTGCTGACACAATATAAAGGAGACCAGGAGCAGAAGACAGCGGCTGGCTGTTTCCCAGGAGAAGCTCTGGTGTGGCTGCTTCTCCTGAAAGGAACTCGTTAAGAAGGAGCTCAGGGCCTTGCTGTCCTCAAGGATGGCTGCTGTTGCTTCAGGGGAGCTCTGGTCTTCATCTTTGCTTCGAGCATCATATCCTGGCTCCAGTATAGATTTCTTCAGCCTTCATTTGCAGACACAGATGTACACGGGACATTGCGGTGGGCTCCTGGCCCTTGATTGGATCTTTCAGGTCTCCCATGTATAGACAGATGTTCTGAACTCATCCTGCATTTAGCTTGTGTGTGTGTGTGTGAATGTTGTAACTTGGGCTTGTCCTGCATCAAATCTGCTCTCTAGAGAGGTAACTAATACAGATGAAAATATTCCTTCTTAACCTCATTAATAAATCTTACCATGCTTCATCAATATTCTTTCTAAATAACTTTTGACATACATAATTTATGAAAGAAGCTTACTTAATTAGATGTCGAGGGTTAATTATGTATTAAGTAGTAACTTGAGTTGACTTGTTCGTGGGTCATTAAATATATCCCAACTCAATATGTATTTAAAAGCGACTGAGTTTATACTCGATTAATATACAGTATGCCAAATGTAAATTAGTGAATGCAATTTCACACTTTTCTACTCATATTAAGTGTGCAAGCTATGTATATGCTCCAGATTATTTTCAAATTTTTCACTACCCTTTTTATTTTGGTAAATTTTCACAGGATTTTGTTATATATTTATAGTAGAATTTAGATTGTTGTGAAAAATTACCACCATATTCGTTCAATGCACATTTTACAAGCTCTTATACGCTTGTAATTCTGCCAAAATTGGAGCAGATAGAGAGACTTCGTGTGTGTGAAAAGTAGCCACCGAATCACCAGATCCCAGGGCAGGATGGAATTCTCCAGAGGCGGGGTTCTTTTGGGAACTCGCCTTCCTACTTCCTACTTTGATGAGTGTGTGGTGCCTCTTCCATTCTTTGAATTTTTTTTAATGGTCCTTTGATTGATAATGTACTATCCATCACAATTTCCTTGGCTGTCTTGCAAGTTTCCAGCCTTAACTTTGACAAATTCTAGTTTTTTTGTTATCTCTTTCCTATACTGTTTTACAAATATAGGAGTCCAAAATTTACTGTTGCTCTAAGTACCCTCACCCAAATCTGAAATAGAACAAACAAACGTTTTAAACATCAGTATTTTTGTTTTAGCTCCATAATTTACTATTTTGATAAAGGAATAAAAAGTATCTGAGGACTTGGTTGGAGTAAAATTACCAGCTACCTACTGTATTCATTACCATTACAGCTTGTACATTATGGAAGAGTTCAATGATAGCAGCGTGTGTAGGCTTTGTCTTTTTTTTTTTTTTTTTTTTTTTTTTGGTGCTGGGGATCGAACTCAGGGCTTCGAGCTTGCTAGGCAAGTGCTCTAACACTTGAGCTAAATCTCCAACCCCTAGGCTTTGTCTTTGTCATAAAAGTCATTGTTGAACTGTATTGACATATGCTACTTACCTAAAATTCATATGTTCACAGAAATATATCAAATGCAACAATACACTTGGATTAGGCAAATACTTAACTCATTAAGTCTGTAGAGCAAATAGAAATGGATATATTAAATCATGATATTCTTAATGGAAGAGGTGAATTCAAACTTCTGTTTGGAAGACATAAAGAAGAGATTTTGTAAGAGTAGGGATTTACAAATATATCCCAAGGATGAAGCAGTAAACAATCTACGCTTTGTGGCCGGATTGTATGTGTCACAACTCTTCAGTTCTGATGTTGTACTGTGATAACATCTATAGAAATTATGCAAACAGATGAAAACAGTTTTATTCCAACAAAACTTTATTTATAAAACAGTGGAAGCTTCATTTGCTCCATAAACCAAAGTTTGACAACCCATGGGTTAGGGTAGAGAAATTTTCGAATACAATGATATAACATAATAAATCTAAATCACAAAAATCAAATTTTGCCTTTTGAAAATTTAATTTCGTGAAAGGAAGGATAACAATGTATACTTTTACAAAAATATATGTGTGTGTGTAATTGTGTCAATTTCAACATAGTCATTTGTAGAAGATATATGAAAACTGAATAATCCGAGTGCTGTATTGAATTACACATATTTTTCATGTATTTAATAAATCTCTTTAGTAGGCAAATTATGATTTGTTTAGAAATTATATATTACTTCCTTGTATTGGAGGAGAAATAAGCTTTGTCATCTATGTAAACATATTTTGTATTAAAGTTATAATACATATATATAATTTTTGTGGTGCTTAAGTGAAAAAAGTTGGTTTTCATATTTAAGTTCCTTAGGAAGAGTCTGGCTTGGTCTCATAAGTGGTAAGCTGAAAACCACCCTGCTCTTCTATCAAGAAATAAATCTTTTTCTCTCAGGCCTACCGTGAGGATTAAAGAGATAAGACATTTAGGAAGGCTAATGCCATTTCCATTTGGCCATCCCTCAGGAAGGACTGTTTCTTTTTCTCCTGCCCTTCAAGTCAGAGAAAGTCTACAGACTGGAGCAAAAGGAAAAGCTCTTTCCCCCTGAGGAACAGCAGCAGTGTGAATATTTCACTGTTAAATGAAAATCATGAAAAAGGTACCCATATTACTCTTATGTCTACCCATCTCTCTTTACTTATTTTGGTGTATTTCTAGAAAAGACCAGACCAAGTCATTTTAAATGGTTTTTGGAAAAAGAAAAGACACAGTGCTTTACTTCATCCATTGCAAATATCAGTAGAATTTACTTCTGGTTTCCTAACCCGAATTAGTTCCAAATGTTTTCCAATTTGGATAATTCCAAAGCTAAAAGCAAATTAATAAGATTTATACTTTTACAAGTATGTGAGTAATTTTTAGAACACAGTATGCCATTCTGTCAAAGGATTTCTTCCTTTGACAGATTTTTCTACTTCTAGGCCCCTAAAACTTTCTCAGTTGGTCAAGTTGTGCTCTAAACGCTTGGCTAAGTCCCCAGGACACATTCTCGCTAGCCTGAGGCTTTGAGAAACTCTTGTTGTTCTTTCGTGTTAAGAGAGAAATAATATACTCTTCATTATAACATCATTTATCTCATTTAGTTATTCCACTTTTATTGTTTTGTTGCACTAGGGAAAAATTAAAACTACAGTGTAATATGACTACATATCCACTAGAATTGTCCTTTGAAAACTCTACGATAGGTGTTTTTCGGTGAGGAAGCTGAACAACTGGAACCCTGGAGCATTGTTGTTGGGAATGTAAAATCATATAGCCACAGTTTCGCCGTTTCTTAACAAGCAGAATACTTGACAAATGATCAGGGAATTTCACCACCAGGTATCTCCCTATGCAATAAATTGAAGACTATGTGCACAACAAAGCAAAAGCTCCGTAAAATATTTTGTAGCTTTATTCTTCATCAAGATACAAATCTGGAAATAACCAAAAGATCTTCCACAGGTAAGAAGAACGCATTAAACCAATAAAATGGACTATTATAAAGCAACGAGAATTAGGAAACTACAGTTATGTCACTGTAGGTGTCCCACCGCACATCTCTTAGGCACCGGTGTGAGTGTGGTCACCCTGGAGCTGCGTCCCTGCCGGCCTGACCACCGTCACCGTGCGCCTCCGTCTCCCCAGACCTCTGAGGGCGGAGATGTCGCCTCACCAGGCAGCGGGAGCCTCTGATCACACCCGGCCCGAGTGTTGTCTGGGAACCCGGAGCAGGGAAACACCGACTGCCAGCAGGCACAGGGGAGAATCCGGTGGCGTTTCTCTGGTTCTCCGAGAGAGCAGGGTGAGGAGGCCGGAGAAGGGCCGAGCGCTGTGAGAGGGACATCTGCCAGCCAGGGCAGGAAGGAGACGGGCGGGTGCTCAGCAGGATCATGGGGGCACCTCGGAGCAGGGTCCTCTAGGGGCAAGACCTGCCTCAGAACCCGCCGGGAGCCAGGCGCGAGGTGTGTGGGCGCGCAGCGTGGGGACCCCCCTTGGGGAGGCAGGTGTTTGGGGACCCCCGAGGGATTGTTTTAACTGAAGCAAAGCTCGCATTAAGCCATCATATGTCCCTGAAAGCAACTGGAAAATGGCCCTAGCACGATTTTTCAGGATGCTGGTGATATGAGCGCACCCCCAAATAAACCCTAATTAAGAGAGCCAGATAGACGCACTTAGCACTTCCGTTGCAACACGTGATAGACATATCGAATTATAAAAAATAATGTGACTATATCCTTCGATATAAATGAATAATACCATTGACGTTAATGCTTAAAATAAATCATAATATACATTATAATTAAGCATTTGTAAACAGAGAAGCGGGCACCTTTCGAGGAGAGACAAACACCCGTGTGAACCGCCGACTCCAGGGTCATCGCGCACGGCCAGCTGGAGGACAGACATGCATGAGCAGAGCGCACTTAACAATCAGCACCCGCGGGCGCGTCTGAGGTCCTGGAGATTCAACGCCTCCTGCGTTCTAACAGACATATTTAGTCACTTGTATGAAATAAAGAAAAGTGTTCTGAATTTGGGGGTCTGCCATTATTGGTGAATAATGTGTGGACCATCGTTCTTAACTGTCATCATTTTTATTGCCGCATCTGCCTCTTAAGTCTTTAATTAACACCTAATGGAAACGTCGTGAGGCCGCCTGCACAAGGCGCTGACTTGGGCGAAGAATTCGTGGGGTGAGTGAATGGAAGGGCGGGGAGGGGAAGAGGGGGAAAGCCGAGATACATCATGTACAGGTACAAAGTAACCATGTTGATTATGATCATTATGTATATAATGTACCAATACATGTTCTTGGTAAAAATAAAAAAAAAAAATTAAAAAAAAAAAAATCACCGAGTGCATTGTCCCCAGCATGCTAGGAGCAGGCTGCAGGGCCGAGAGAGAAACGCACACCAAGGATGCAAGAGACGGGCCAGCGGGCGCAAACGGAGGAAATGGAGCCACCAGAAATTTGGGCCAGAATTCAGGCCTTGGAGCAGTTCTGCAATGTTTCAGAGGTAGCATGAAAATATCTGAATAAATGTAGATTTTTGGATACGAATAGATGAATAAATGTAGATTGTTGTACAATAAAGAATAAGATACCTTCTGAAAATAAGCCCTATTTTATCTTTTGGAGCAAAAATTAATGTAAAACTCAGGCTTACTTTGGGGAAATACAGTAAGTAATCAGACTGACATTTCTACAGATACATAAACTATCAATTAGCATAACAAAATAGTAACTTGGGAAAAAGTGGACTAGGAACGTCATAGACATATATAAGGAACTTTTCATTGGAAGGATTAGGATGAAAAGAAACCCAGCGATTCTGGCAAGATTGAATGAGGATGGGAGAGTTAGGCTTCTCTCAGCCTGGTCTGCTCTGCCTGCTGGAATACTCCCCAGCAGAGTGCGCGGTGGCTGTTCGCGTGTAACCCTCCCACGTCAGCCCGAACTGCTGTGTTTGGAGGACGGACCGCCGTCAGGCTTTCTCCTCACCAGCGCGCTCATCCTCTGACACATTCTCGATTTTAAACAATATGGGGCGGGGGTCTGGGAGACGGGCTGGTGGAAGGAGGCCTTTGCCTGGAGAATTCGGCTTCCCCTTCTGGCTGCGTCTGCGACCAGGAAAGGAACCTCCCAGGCGGGCGCCCAGGACATCCGACCCCGCTAACTCGAGGGACGCTCTGAGAGAGCAGAACAAAACTCACAGACTCTGGACGTGCAGATACCGCACAATCCAAAAGACCCAAGAGAACCACATGAAAGGCTTCTTCTCTATATTGTTATGAGTCAGACTCCCTTTTCCAAATATTTTCTAAGGGAGTGATGACTTTTGGACTTGACTTTTCAGTTACCACATGTCTTCTATAACTGATGGTCCAACTATTATAAAGCAAACATTTTAGGAAAAGACTTTGTGAATACAAGATAAAGTCCAAAGATAATTTTATCATTCGATTGAATGTTAATGGACCTCACTTTGAAAAGATATATAGTTCAAATTTATTATTGATGCACATTCAATCAGACATTCTGCACAAAATTGACTTACTCATTTGTCTAAGTACAACTACGATTATTTAGCACTATGTCATGATTTTACTTTAAATACATATTTATATTTGTAGGCCAGGTATACTTTAATTGGCATTTCATTTGAAAATCTGTACACTTTTTTAAAGTAATTCACACTAATTAGAGTATATAGACTTTTTCAGAAAATCAAATATAAGTGTATGTTTTAGATCAAATTATTTGACTACCATATTGCTATCACTATTCCCAGAGTATTCCATGTTTTTGTGTTTTATACAGGACTCGGGGTAACTGGTGGGATGAAAATTTAACTTGAAAACAAATCTTTTCCCTCTCCTTTATTTTATGAAAGAGAATTCCTAGCCCCTTATTACAAAACTGCTTTGCTTTTAAGAAGTTCAGGTCTGAATTTAGACCGCTGCCTGGTTGAAAGTGTATCTCCTGCAAATGAATTCTGGGAACCCTTGGGGGGGTGGTTATCAAAATTGTCAGAAACTCAGTGTACTCCACAATAAGTGCACATCGTGACACCCACCATGTAGATCTGTTAGAAGGGTTCAGCAAAATATTCATAAAACATGAACAACAGTTGAGAAAAAACTGTTAGAAATCAGTACATTTTAATTTCCATTATTATCATGATTCTTTTTAGTGTAGTGTAGTTATTTTAAGACACATAGTACCATTATATTATAGTATAGTATAGTACAGTATAGTATATTATACATTATTATACACGATGTTTACTGTACATTATAAAATTATTTAGAAGTTATATGTGAATGCAATAACCAGATAAGTTAAATCAGTAGATTGAAAAGTAAGTGAAATCACTAACAGAGCAGAACAATTTGGACAGAACACAGAGGTTCTGATTTATTGTGTTAGTAGACTTCACTACAGAAAAGATACTATGCACATGGGAAAATGTTAACAGCTTGAAGGCAGTGGGCTGCAGCGTTTCTTGAGTTGACTTGGATTTACCATACTTGGTATAAAAGCAGAGTCCGTAAGAATGTCTCCATCCAATATATTTTCATGTTGAATTCCATTATATGAGCAGATGTCAAACACATTCTCACAGGAAAAAAAAAAAA
>PVJO010011442.1:0-59804 GCA_004026905.1 Hystrix cristata | reverse complement strand
AAAAAAAAAAAAAAAAAAAAAAAAAAAAAAAAAAAAAAAAAAAAAAAAAAAAAAAAAAAAAAAAAAAAAAAAAAAAAAAAAAAAAAAAAAAAAAAAAAAAAAAAAAAAAAAAAAAAAAAAAAAAAAAAAAAAAAAAAAAAAAGATAAAATGAAAATAAGATTATGTCTTCTTCAGAGAAAGAGAGACAGATTCTTTATGTTGTAAGGCCCATTTTACCATTCTAAGATTGATAAATGCAGGAAGTAAGAGAAAAGGAGAAATGTCCAAAACCCAGTTCTAGGACTTTAGGAAAATTAGAATCCTTATGAAGAAGGAAGGAAAAGCAATAACAATTTGCATGAAGTACTTTGTATATATATTTGATAATAATCAGAAAAATTTTCTTTTAAATTAGGTTGAGTGGGGCAGTAGAAATGGTACCAAGACCAGGTGTTTTGTCATCTACCAAAATGGGCTAGATCCACATCAGAAATACACTGTCATACCACCACCCTCCCAGTTCACACCTAACATATGCTGGAGCTATCTAAACAAACATATCAGAAGCTGAGCAAATTCATGCCACAAGATTCAGTTCGCTGCTGCCAGATTTCTGATGCATCTTATTCCCAAGGGGTCTAAAAGCCAGCTTTCAAACTATAGATGTCGCTTTTAGGAGAAAAGGTTTACTTCAGAATTAAATTCTTGCAGGTTACTTAATATTTATGAAGAGGCAAATCATGACTTTATAGTGAGGGAATCTGACAAATAAAATCTGAACAAAGCAGCCACAGGTTAATATCACCAATAGACAAACTGACATTTGCCCGTACACTGAGAACACACATCCTTTTACAGTATTCCTTCCAAAAATATATAACTTGAATCTAACCATATCATGTATCATGAGAAAACATCAGATAAACCTAAAATGAACCCTGGTCTATATTCTCCGAAAATGGCAATGTCTTGGAAGGCTAAGGAACTTCGCAAATTAAAAAAGGTTTCAGGAGATCTGGGGACTGAAGGCAATGTTTGATCTTAGTTTAGATCCTCTGTTGGAAGGGTAACTGCTACAAAGACATTTAAACATGGACTCACCTGATAAAATGGTATTATAAAAATGTAATAGTTCTTCAACTGGTGATTTTACTATGGCCAAATAAAAGAACATGTTCATTTCTAGGAGGCTTATACTTAAGTATTCTGAAGTCATGGAACACAGTGACTACAAAATATTCTCAAAAGTTTCAGGAAATATTATATTAATATAAAGAGAGAAGTATGGTAAAATATGTATGTCAAAATGTTAATAATTATTGAATCTAGACACAGGATTTATGAGAGTTCTTGGTAGTATTCTTGCAATTCCTCAATCTTAAAATTATTTTAAATTTAGAAGTGTTTAAACTTAACTCTTTTAAAATATGAGGTTATTAAGACTTGAAAGTTAAAAAAAAAAGCTATCATTATCTTGTTTAATAAGTTGGTGAGTTCTGGGACAAAAAAAATTATGTTTATCTCTTAGTAAATGAATTACATAGATAATGAGAACTCTCCATTAAACAGATAGTTTTAAATGTTCTTTTACATTTTGGAAATGGGCATTTTTCAGTGTTTTTACTTCACAGTAATTTCACCGAAAATAGCTGAGGAGTAAAAAAGTTTGGAGTAGACATTACCAAACCACCTCACCTGGAGAAAGCTAAACTTCGAATATCATGAATCCTTACTTTAAGGAGCACTCTGAATACAAAGGTCCACGGCTTCTCCTACAAATTCATTCCCTCAGTGTTAGTGGGCCCTGTAATATGTCAGGCACTGCATTAGTTGTGAGCCATCCTAAACCGAAAACATAGTTTCCTGACACCCAGATGGGTGTCTTTGGCCCACACCTCTCCCTTGGCTGCAGACCCACCCAGTCCCAGCCCACCGTGTTGTTTCACTTGAAGCTCCACAGGCATCTACAGTTCTACCTGCCGGACTCAACTCTTGACCTTCTTTCTCCAACGCCTTGTATCCTTCAGTCTTTCTCTGTTTCAATAAGCATTAAATTTGTTTGGTTTATGAAGGAAGAAACATGCAGCTCACCTCTGCATCCTCTACCTTCCTCCCACCACATTCCATGAGTCCTACTGATCCAAAGTCTATATACTTCATTCATCTAGTGACTGAGAGAGGCAAGTGATCTTGGTCAAATTCTCAAATCAAATTATTTGGATTGAAATTCAAGCTGCAACCTCACAGCTGTGTGACCTTAGACAAGTTATTTTTCTTCACTATGCCTCAATGTCCTCACCTGTAAAACCAGAATGAATAATGGTATCTCTATTATAGGATTGTTATGGTCAAGAAGGAGACAATATTACTACTGCTTCCATCCGCCCATCACCTGTCCACTAGACAAGCCTGGACTGGTCTCCCTAGTCCCACATTTGTGTCTCTCTAACCCTCCCAACTGCTCTATGAGTGGATCTTTACAAAACTGTTAGAAGCATGCAGTTACCCTGCTTAATCCTTTCCAGGGACTTGCCTTTATTTGTGAATAAAGACCTGGCCTAGTACTTCTCCACCTGTTGACAGCAGAAGACCATGTGATGGGCAGTCAGCTGACACACTGCTACCAATTTTGGGTTTAAAAGAGAAAGAATACCAAAGACCCATCCCAATACTAAGTAATGAAAATATCATTTAAAGATAAAAATAATAATGGATATATATATGAAATATATATTATATATATATATATATATATATACGTATGTATAAAATAGAATACAGTTTGAAACTTTCACCAAGTCATCCAGCTCCACATAAGCTTGGTTCAGTTTCTGTCCACATACAGATAGGATTTTAAATTATTTTATTTCTAATAAACTGTAAAGTCTTAAACTGTAATTTTGTACCACCAGGAATGGCAGTCTAGGACTCCAGCATTCTAGGATAATTTCTCACTAATAATCATATGCAAAGCTCTGTCGGATGCTAAGTCGAGGAGCATATCTCACACACATACACACACACACACACACACACACACACACTCATACTAAGAAAGGTCACTGACAGGAATCAGTTCCCAACCCGTTCTAACAACATCCAACTCTGGCAGCATTTCTTTTGGGTCTGTTGTAGCATTTAGATATAGTTTTCAACTGCCCCTCAATAATATATTATCATTTTTTTTTCTGGGACTAGAGAAGAACATCATCATGTGCTAGGAGAAAAATCAAATTCTTCACAACAAAGCCCTTTTCTGCGTAGGTCAGTCTTTGCTACAAAGCGTGGCATTCTACCTTCCACATGAAAAGTCATGATACGCCAGCTTGCCCACAACAGATCAGGCTGTCTGAGAATCCGAGATTGCCGAGACACCACTTGAGTGAACCACTTGAAAACATATTTCAGTGACATGATGCTGTCCCCCCCAGACCACCACAGAGGAGTATTTTTATCTCTTCTCTCGCTGCAGAAACTTGGTGGCACCTTTCTTTCCACAATTGTTCCCTCCTCTCCCATGTCATTGATTTGTTTTCCTTTTTCTTAGATCATTCCTATTGTGTAGCAAATGGGCTGCTATTTTTTCCTTTACAAAAAAAAAAACAAAAAACAAAAATTTATCTGATGCCTCCTTTAAACCTCTTCAATAAGGTTTTTGTTCCCGTCCATTCTCCCAAAGCCGCTCTTGTCACCAGCAACAGTGACCTCCACACAATTAAATCCAATGGTCAGGTTTCAGTCCTCCTCATTCTTGGAAATCAGCATTTGACCCTGTTTTTTAATTGACACACAAAAATTGTGCACGTCTGTCCGAGGCTTTCCCGCGTGTGTATATTGTGCAATGTTCAGATGAGAGTAAACAGAGTTATCCTCACAAACACAGATCATTTGTTTGTTGTGAAAGCATTCAAAGCCCTTCTGGGGTTGTTGTGTTTGTTGTTTTTTTTTTAATATTCAGTGTTATTTATTGCTGTCTCCTTTACTTGGAATCTTGTCTACTTTCTGTTGCCAGAGACCGAGTAATTTATTAAGAACAAAGGTTTCTGTAGCCTGAGAAGTCCAAGAGCACGCCATGGGAATCTGTTCAGCACCTGCTAAGAGCCTGCGTACTGCAGCAGGGCGTGGGAAAGCGCGTCACAGGGTGAGACAGAGACGCAATCGCTGGAGTTTCTCTTCTCCCTGTAAAGCCACAAATGTCATCACAGGAGCCCTGCTCTCACGACTTCACCTGGTGCTGGTTACCCTCCAAAAGCCCCGGCTCCAAAACCCTACAAGTTTGGGGGTTAAGTTTCTGACATGAATTTAGGGAAGACATACTCAGACTATAGCCACACTTGGCCTCCCGCTCAGACCACTCGCAGCTTCCTTCTTTCCTTCCTCATTCTCCTTTGCTGCTGTCACATCAAGAGGTTTCTCCAGTCTCTAAGGGAGCAGATGTCCATCCCCAGTCCCAGCTCTCTCCTGAAACCCAAGGTCACACACACACCTGTCTCTTGGCATCTCCACTCATCTGTCTTACACATACATCATCACCCAAACTGAGCTTTTAATCTTCCCCGTCCCTAAATCTCCACTCACATTCTCAGGTCATAAAACTCTGTCTTTCCAGTTGCTCTGGCCAAAATCTTGAGTAGTCAACCTTGATTCCTCTTATTCTCTCTTATAATCTACATCCGATTCTTCAAAAGATCCTGCAGATCACTAGCATGTCCGTAATAAGATCTCTTCCTTTCACCCACCCTGCTCCCCTCCAGTCCAAGCCAACACCGCATTTCCCTTGAACTGTTAGCACTGGACTGCTTGTTTTTGTTCGTTCCTTCCCTTCCCAGCAGCCAGAGTGATACTCCAATTGCATCCCTCCTCTGCTCCAGCCCTCCGGTGAGCTTCCCATCATACTGAGCCAAGTCCGCGCCACGACCTAACATGTACTCTATAGTGTGGCGCTTTGTTCCCTCCCTTGCTTTATCTGTGCTCATTCTGCTCCCATCACACAGGGCTCGAACTTCCCCGAGAGTCCTTCCCACGGGGGCCTTCACACCGGCTGGTCTCTGCAGACACATCCTTCTCCCAGACATATCTCCCTATTACAATTTTTCCAAGTCTACCATCTGTGTTTGAAACCCACATAATAATTGATTACAAACAAAGATTTCTGTAAAGGTGTGTGAAGATAAGGACTAAGGTCTTAAGATTCAGATTTGTACTTCAATCTCTTTTGTATCACCTAACCTGCCAGTTGTGTGACTTTGAGTCTGAGATTTATTTCCACTTAAGAGCAACAAAAATGAGGGCACTTGCTTCTCTGATCAGTGGAAGGATTCAAAGTTGTAAGTGCACAAAATTTCTCAGCACAATGCCTAACATACAGTAGGTGCACATTAAAAGTTAGTAAACTCCCTTTCCCTTTTCTGCCTCCCCCTGGATAACAGGGAAAGTTATTTCCTCTGTCTGGATCCAGGCAGAATCCACCATACTGTATTTACAAGTTCAGCCTGCTGCCTCCTAGAAGAACCCCGGACGTCTCCAAACGCTCATTTGATTTTTCTGGCATAACTGAGCGGGAAGTTATGTTATACCAACACCCACAGTAAAATTATTTCTGAGTTTAAGAAAGCCTTAAGGAAAGAGTGGAAAATCTGTATTTCTCCAAAGACTTTTCAAACCAGTTGAGCTGTCACTTCATTCCACGGAGTCTTTCAGTACATTCAGGCCTGAATTTAAGACCACATGAGGTTCGCTAATCAGGCTTCACAAATCCCACGTCTTCTACAGGATTTCAAAAGTCCACATTCACTCTAAGGAAGCTTTACTCGATGACATAAAGAACATTCAGATACTTTAAAAAAAAGAAAAAGATCTTCGGTTCAGAGTAATTTAAGATTAAGCACCGTTATCGATTCTGGTGGTGTGAGATATGCTAAGAATAAATACACACCTGAGACAGATGCTAACTGAAGAAAAGAATATTAGAAATGGATGCAATTATTCTCTTATGATACTATGCTATTCATCAAGTTGACTTGGTCCAGCAATGGATCTGTTATGTTTTCATGATGTAGAGAATGCGATGGTTTCATTTTAAACTATGTGCCATGTTCAAAATACATTTTGTTGCCTAGCGAGCACGAGGCCCTGAGTTCAATCCCAGGCACCAAAAAAAAAAAAAAAAATACATTTTGGAGGAAGAGAGAGAGTGATCAGAATGGTATTTATTTCTCCCACCTCCATGTTATTAAAGGCAGTCACGTTATCTGATAACAAGTTTTGTTTCCAGAGTAAAAGGAAATAAACATTTCCTATTATGTGCCAAATTTACCTATCAGGAAAAAGAAAACAAAAACAAACCAAAACAAATGGTTAGATGGCTTCTGTTCTATATCAAATCAAAAACTCTGTAGCTAGAAATGTTGCTAGTCCTTACATCCAAACAATGAAGTCCACACTTGCAGTTCCAACATCATTTTTAAGGGGCATGCTGGGGATCGGACTCAGGGCCTTGCACTTGCTAGGCAAGCGCTCTACCACTGAGCTAAATCCCCAGCCTCCCATTTTGATGATGCAAAAGGTAGCCAGGAAAATGGGGCAGAGGATGACTTAACAATCATCTTTGATTAAGGAATGGTTGGAATCAGCTGCTATGTGAATCCAGCCAAGCAAATGGTGCAAGTTCTATAACCAAAAGGAATGTTTGAATCCTGTCTCTCCTGCTCCCCGCTATGTGGACTCAATCTGTATTGTATCTACCTCATCTGTAAAATGATGACTTAATGGTACCTCTCTCACAGAATTCAGGCAAGGATTAGATATGTTAATAAATGCCAACACAGAGTAAGTACTAGACTGCTGGCCATTAATATTATCAGTATGGTTCTGTGCTACTAGCACAGAACTGTTATTACTACTAGTAATACTATTATTATATTTCACTTTCATCTTAACATCGGTATCCACAGTTTCCTCCCTCATCTTTAGCTGGGGTTCAGCAGGTGCTAACTTGGTCTGATTGTCTTAAACCCATCAGCATCTCACCCGAGCCAAAGCAGAAAAACATCTGGCCATGTGCAGTAAACACCAGGATATACACTCTCCTCCTCATGGCTCTGAGGAGGTGAAGCTCACATCTATGGTGGCTTTGGGGTGGCCGCAGATGCAAAGGACCCACTTGCAGAGCCCGAGGATGGAACCCACCCAGAGTAGGAAGCCAAGAATGGACCTTAATGGCTATGTTCTGGATGGAGGTGATCTGTCTGTTTTTATTTAAAAGACAAAAAGTCACTATTTAATGAAGATATCTCATGAAGTTATGCAAATAAGGCTTAAGTGTCTTGGATCTAGGTCTTAACCATGTAAATACAAGAGAGTAGACTGGAGGAGAAAACTAGCTCCAATCATAATCACACGCTCAGCACACTCGTCCAGTTGCACATCTTGAGTATGCAAGGAAACACTTGTTAATCAGGTTTTCTCCAAATGCACTGTCTTAAATATCATATAGCCAAACACAGTTAACTCAAGACTTCCCTTTCTCTTTATGAATTATGCAAGTAGTAATAGAAATACATCTCAGATTAATTTAAACCACAATGGAATGTATTGGCTGGTGATGAAAGGAAATCCTTCTATGTTAGCAAAGTATGTTATTAATAAGTTGGTCAAGGGTTCAAACGATGTGATCAAGGTTCTGTTTCTCTCACTTTCAGCTGTGTTTTTCTGTAGTCATTTCTTAATTCCTTTTTTAGACCCCCTTTCCCTTCCTCCCCCCTCCACCCATCTCTTGATTCCCCCCATCTTTTGTCGTACATGTTTGCAATGTCTCAATTCCCTTATTATTTGGGAAGTTGGATTTGATCATTGTAAAATCCTTTCCAGATTCAGTGAGACTAAGGTTTAGAAGGATTCTGAGACTTAATAAAAAATGAAATATAACAGAGAAATATCTTTGAGCATCTAGAAGGTGGGCATATACAACTATAAAGGCTCCGCATTCAAAATAGCAAACAAATGGCACTTTGTAGGTTTTGCTATAATTGAAATTAGAAGTGAATTCTTTATAGACACAGGCAGTTTTTAAGAATCGTCTTCCTTTTGATACAGAAGGACAAAATAGAGTTTGAGTAAAAGAATGCATAGAATTTACAAAAACCAAACCATTTTAAGCATATCGTCCATTTTCCCATTATAAAGTCAGTAAAATTACATTGTTTTACAATACAAAATTCAAGTAAAAAATCAGACTTCTACAGTAGATAAGAAATACATCTCACAAAATCAATTACATGTTTTTAATTTTCCAAAAAGTGAAGTAAAATACAAAATAATTTCCAAATATAAAATGGTCAAAAACAGTAGAAACAGATCAAAAACCACATTGTTGAAGTACCAGAGTACTTTCAATAAAACACCACAAGAGTGAACAGAAAAATGATAAAAAGGGAAATTTCATATAAATGTCTGGAAAACAAACATTTTGCAAGAATTCTTCATCTTGACAATAAACTAAGAGTCTTTTCTGGGACACTTAACCTGAAAGCCACGCATTCTTTCGTGCTTCTGCAGCTACAATCACAGATGATTTTGATTCTCTTGCTTCTTCTGTCCTTTGGTTTCAATGTTAGTTTGAAGATATTTTCTTGCGTTAACTCCTTCTTCCAGTCATCCCACTGAGGTTTAGTTCCCAAATCTTTCCTGCAGTCTCTATTAGGTACAAGCACTCAATCTGACATTCGAGGTGTGTTCTCATTTAAGCCCTGAACGTCTCTGTGATTATATTTCTTCAAATGCGGGTGGCTTCTAGGTAAAGATTAATTAGAGAATGAGCGGTCCAGGCAGGCTGAGCAGACACATTCGGTCCACAAAGTAGACTTGCATTTCTTTCTGCATTTACCGTTCTTCCTAGCGGGATTTGGTCAGTAAACTGCAGGCCCTCAGCAGGCCTCCTTTTGTGTTTAATCCAACCACAATAACTACAATGCCCCTCCGCTCCACAGAGCCCAATTTCCTCAGCTATTTTTGAGATGCCTTTAAGTCCTCACTCAGCGTATTAATTTTTTATATGACATTGATGCTACTCATGCATCTGAAACCAAGGGCAACTTTGAGCTGTTTTTATAGCAGGAGTGGAAAATTTCCACCAATCTTTCCCTCTCTAATATAGCTCAGATACAAAAAAGGACTGTGGGTTACAATGCGGCCTGCGCCCACCCCGTGGCAGTGACGTCATGAAAGTTGCCCACCCAGACAGTGGCCCCTCCAATAGCCTCATCCTTTTTGGACCCATGTCCCTAACTAGCCAAAATAATCACTGAAGACTTTCGTTTGACTTCAAGTTGGCTATTTCCACAAGCCATTCCCAGCTCTGTGGCCTTGATGCCACCACAGTCTACCACCACTTCAACCTCAAATTTTCTGCCTTCCAAAACATCTCTCCAACCTGGGAGATTAGGAATTAGTGGGAAAATTCTCTCTAAACTATGACATATATACATATTTTCTGGATGGGGGGACTTGATTGGTCCCTATTATCTGGTTTCTTTAGAAGGAAACCAATTAAAAAAAAAAAAAAGTAGTACACAGGACTCTCTTCCTCCAAGGCAAGCTTTGGTATTCAGAGTTAAACTATGCAATAGTGAAACATCCAAGAAACACACACACACATGCTCCTTCATCATTACTGGCCAAGAGGCCTTTTCTAGGACTGAAAGAAGCCTCATCTGCCTATGATTTGCAAGCAACCTACTTTTCTTAGAATTAAGAGATTAGGAGGGAAAAAAGACACCTCAAAGCAAGAAAAATAAAGCAATTTCTGGAAGTATAAAAGGATCAGATCCAAGGAAATGAGTCCGATGTGATAAGACATGACATGCTGTGACGCATGGCGTGGGCAGCACCCAGAGGCAGAGTGCAGGTGGCCGGACACATGAAAAGCAGACACATGAGCATCCCTGGTGGCAATGACTCACTCCCTGGTGTGGGGCAGTTCTGGTCCAGGCCAGTCCTCACCTGTTCAGTTTTAGCATCCCTAGCTGACCTTGAGATTTCGGCTCAGCAGAGTTGAGTCAGCACCCTTAGAACTGCAGAGTACTGCTGCGTACCCATCACCACCAGAGACCTGACCTCCAGGGGGCCCCAGACAGGACTTTCTCTGCAATGGAAATGATTTGTAAAGGGGGAAGGGAATGGGAATGGGAACAGGGAGAGAAAAGGGAAAGGGGAGGGGAGGGGAAGGGAAGAGGAAAGGAAGAGGAAGGAAGGGAAGGGAAGGAAAAAAAGGGAAAGGAAGGGAAGGGAAAGGAAGAGGAAGGAAGCTTTAAAACTTTGGGGTTTGTCTGTGGCTACAAAATAACCTAGTCTATTCACCACAACCTAACTGAAACACCATTCCATTGCAGGAAAGAAATATGTGGACACTAAGCACTACGGCAAAAATGAACACAAAGCAAAAAAAATCAGGGACTAAATCTTTTCCATGGTGGCATATATGTGCAATGTGGGTATATGTATTATCGACACTCACTTACTAAAACACACTTTTCCCCTCCCACCTCCCCCAGAAAAACTCAAAGTAATTGGATAATTTGAATTTCTCAAAATCCCAAAGAAAAAGCGTTCCTTCACTTTAACTCATTTGTCAGAAACATTTGCAGAGTTCCACTTCTTCTCCAAGATCAGGTACATTAATCAAATGCAGAACTTTAAAGGGCTTCATTTTAAGGGAGCCAACAGACAAATAAATTAGCTGCCAATAGCCCTTTTGTAATTGAAGAGGGCCAGACTGACCCAAAGGGAGAGGACTAAATCAAAAAGGGAACTACCTGAGCGAATCGCACCGGGGACCTTAAACAAACCAAAAAGCCATTCTACATCCTCCCATTTCCACCAGAATCAAGCATGAGCCAAGCACATGTGTTTGCTTACTAATAAGAAAATGCAAACGTCCTTCATCGGATTGATTTCTGATGTGCTACGACCATTTAAAAAAAAAAAAAAGTTTGCGTCCCGGAATACACGCCCGAGCATTACGCTCAAATGCAAACGCAGTAGCTGATGATGGCACACACTCTAACTACGACCTCCAGGGAACCTTCCCTTGGAAAACAGTGTAACTCTGGGAGGTTTCTTCTTCACTGGAGAAAAGAATCACTTGAGGTTTCTCATTGAAGTAAAAACTGGCCGTTCTCAGTCTGCAGAGTTTTAACTGGTGACTCAGAGGGGGATGATGTCATGCGTTACCCTGCAGTTGCCGGGTGGCTCTCCCGGCTCAGCCAAACGTCCCCTCCTGCGGCAGGCGGAACCCGCTTCCCGCCCTCCCTCCCCGGCTTCTTCCCAGCAGCCGCAAGCACGCGGCCTGCCAGCAGCGGAGGGAGTCTGCAGGGGGACCCCTAGTGTTTTCCCGCTCCGGGGCCTGGCGTCGTTCCCCAGAAGCACAAACACACACACACAGAGCTCCCATTGTTGCAACCTTCCCCAGCCCACTGATCCTAATATGGAATGCGGCAGGAAACCCATGATTTCCTGACAGTCCGCAACCGGACGAAGCAAGGGGGAAACTCCATTAAAAGCCCAGCTTTCCTCCATGCTAGATGTGAGTGGAAAATGGGAACGATTTAGCAGACCCCCAGTGTCTTCGGCCAGGCTGGAGACGGACAGAGCAGCGTGAAGCCTCCTCCGGCTGCTGCGATTTCTGAACTGCCGGGAAGCCTCCAGAGTGCTGGGGAATGAGGGTCTCCTAGCTGCGGCTCGCAGGGCAGAGGGACAGACCCCTTCCGCCTGCCCTCTCGGCCCGGATGGCGAGCCGCGGGGCCCCCGCCGGCCTGGGACCCGCCCGTGGGGTGTAAGGTGGCCAAGCGAAGGCGCAGCGAAGTCCGGCCTCGCTCCCTGCCCAGCGCCTCGCGTGCTTTGCCAGGCGCGGCAGTCACACAGCTGGAGCCGCAAGGATGAACTGCAGAGAGGGCGACCGCGGCAGCCGCAGCTGTGGTGGCCACGAGGGCGAGAAGAGGATGCTGAAGTGCGTGGTGGTGGGGGACGGCGCGGTGGGGAAGACCTGCCTGCTGATGAGCTACGCCAACGACGCCTTCCCCGAGGAGTACGTGCCCACCGTGTTTGACCACTACGCAGGTAAGCGAAGCCGCCGCGCTCCGCAGAGGGCCTGACTTAGCCGGAAGGGGGCAGGGACCCGGGGTTCGCCGCAGCTGTAGACACAAGAGTCTGTGCACCCGTTCGGATTCTAACACCCTCTTCCGCCTTCGCGGCCAAGGAACAGCCTTGGGAAAATACCCTGAACTGTCCTCTAGACTTTGGGGCCAGAGCGTTCACCCCAAATTTGCCTGAAAATTCATCAGCTTTTTATTGTGACTATTTTAAAATGTAGTGGACTGGCATTACAATTCTTTCCCATCCAAAAAAAGAATAAAGAAACCACTAGACACACAACTGATAGAAGAAATGTTCTTGCCCCATTTTATCCATTCAGCTCATGCTGCTGTTCATAAATGAAAATGCTAAGATTTAACATACAAAACATTCACGGTTTTTCTATGACACATGATGCTGAAATACTATACTTTCATTTTCCTGGGGTTGTAAATGGGGGAGAAAAACATTACAAGTTTTTAAATATCAATTAGACAATCCGTATCTTACATGAAAGGAAAGTTTTCATTGATGTGTTTTAAAAAGTAAAAATACAAATAGAAATAAGACCTGAATCATTTTAAAGTATGTCCCAAAAGGAGGAAATTGAGCATAAAATATTTAAAGTGTAACAATTAAGATCCTATAGTCAGGACTTTTGGTTTTTAAATGTCCTAAAGTTTATAGGTATATTGGCCGGCATGATGTCGTCATCTGAATTTTCCCTTTTTCACTCTGATCTTTTCTGCTAATTTCCAAAACAAATCTTATTAAGTGTCTCACATGCACATTCATGAAATTCTTCAAGCGTACAGCACCTAAGTTTTATAACTTTGGACTTGGTGATTGGGATGGCGAGGTGTCGGAGATTGGAGTTTTGTAAGAGGAAAATTTCTCTTTCTTCACCTTGGCTTTGGATCAGGATGAGCAAAGAGGAAACGCCCCACAGGAAACCAGCGTGAGTGTTTACTTTGCTCTGTGACTATTTGAAGTCCCCCTCCTACAGGAAGTAGCTTCTTTTCCAGAGCTAGATGGTCACCTAAGTCTTCCCTTCCTCTTACGTGTGTATGATTTATGACAATAGTACACAGCAGACAGGGAGAGAACCACAGAGAGTATAGTATCCATTTCCCAGCATATTTTCTATATTTGCAGAAGTTAATGAGTAAATTTTAACACTGGATCCTTTAAGCTTTTCTGCAAATACAGTAGCTATGCCCACAGAAGAGTATTTTCTTAAGAACAGAATAAAGAAAAGCACAGAATAAAGAAAAGCACAGATAGACTTTTCTTTTGCGAAAAAAACAAATTATAAAATTTTGGCTCTCTGCCTTGAGAAAGTTCCTATGATTCTGGTCCCAGAAACATCATAGCAAAAGTTATTTATTCTACATTTTCTTTCTGCCAGGAAAAGAAACGTGACTAGTGTCTTATTTTTAAAAATTTTAGATCAAAGGTGGAACTCAAAGTCTACTAAAAGGAGAAACTTCAAATGTTAAGAAAATTAGATATCTGAACCTCCATCTATTCACTGAACCACTTACAGTGGTGTTGAAAAGAAAGAGAATAAACCTGTGTGTAGAAATAAAGTCAGTTGATATTCAAAAAAACAGGAGAGAGCAAACCAAGGCTGAACCACAGTTACATTCCGCTACCATTAATTTAGTTTATAGTTCAATTAGTTATACACATTGAGCACCAAACATCTCAAAGACTTTAGCTTCCAAGAAATCACAGCCACTGCGCTGAGAGGAATCCTTTGCACACAGAAGGCACTCCTAAACATGGTTGTCTTGATTTATACTTCAAACTTTTTTAAGTACATAGTCATCTCATGCGTGTTCAGTGAGGTTGAAAGGGAAATGAAGATGGGCGCGAGCTACCCCTAGGACCTTAACAAAGTGCTCATTTCTCTTAGCAGATGGATATTCTCCATCTCCAAACACTAGTTGCATCCCCACCACTCTCCCACACACACACTCCCCGCATTGGCTCTTGGTGAACACAAAGCTGTAGGTGTCAAATGAGAATCTGCAATTAACTGTAAAAGAATTAAATGTCTCTTTTCTCTTTGGACCCAGCATCACTGGGCCCTATTCCTTGGTCCTACTGGCCAACCTGGAAATGACCACCTGTGCTTAGGTTTCTGGGTCTTTAGAAAATCCCACTGAAGTCAATTTTCCTTTGAGGATTTTTCACTACTAACTACCTACCCCAGGAAAGTAGATGTGTAAGAAGACAATCCGGTTTTAATTCTGACTCTGTCATTGTCTCTGTTGCCTTGAACGAGTTGCCTAACCTTTCTGGGCTCCATTACACCAAAGTAAAGATATTTGAACCATGCATGAGAACAAAATGAACTAACATAGGTAATGTTTTGAGTGCCTCGTGTGTGAAAAGTATTAGACTTTTTGGTAACTGTTATGATTCAGAACAGGTCTGACAATGTACACCTGTAATCCCAGCACTCGGGAGGCTGAGGCAGGAGGATCACCACAAGTTTGAGGCTAGCCTGGGCTACATAGTGAGTTCAATAGATAAAGAATCCAAAAAGGAAAAGTATAATTCTAAGAGTATCCTCTAGGAGAGTATTATTGTCCTTATTAAATAATTACCAGTATACTGATCATGGACGACTATGTCTACATGGAGTAATAATAGTTGTAGGATGTTAACTTACAGGGGAAAATATTAGTTTTACGTGAATGGTGGCAGAAAAAATCAACAACCAAATCAAAAAGGTTTTCAAAGCTTTATGAAATCTGGGTTTTATCCCTTCCTCCTAAATAACAGGATCCAAAACATCCAAGGAGCTTTCCTTACCGAAGAGCTCCTTGCTATATCTTCAGTCCGTCTCCAGAAATGTGTTTGCATCCCTCGGGCCATCATCCAGCAGGTAGAGTAGTGTGTGTTTCCTGACTCTCCCATCGCCACCGTGCCGTGAGCCCGTTACAGGAAGAGTCTGTGCCTTGCCCAATCCAGTCCTCCTCATGGTCTCTTAGAAGCTGTTTTAAAGGCTTCCTTACACCCTTCCTCCACCTGGGTGCTCAGGGGCCACATTCTCCTGGTTTTATTCCACTCATTCGTGAAGCTCTCTCCATTTCTTCCATCACCTCCTTTGTCTCATCCCAACCACCTCACTGTTCAGTCCTTTGGGTCTTTTTCCTCATTTAAATTCATATCCTGGTTAATCATATCTGGTCTCATGGATCAAAGTATTATTTACATATTGATAATTTATATCTGTACCTCCCAAACCCTAGAACGCTCACATAGTCAACTGCCTGGGTGGGTGTCTAATTTAATTCATCCTAACAGAAGCTTTTATTTCCCCCAGTCTACTCTTTCCTCGGTCTTCCCCATATAAAATCATGACCATTATCTTCTAGTGGTGACTGAAAACAAAAACTCTGGTGTTCTACTTCACTCCTTCCTTCCTTTGACAACACCCTCCTTCTCCATTCAAACATTTATTATTATCTTTTTCTCCTCCAAAATCAGCTCAACATTCAAAATATAGTACATCCCCCACTTCACCACTTGCTATCACCACCACCGCATTTCCTCCTGGGCAAACCGCCATCATCTCTCGTAATCGCCTCCCAGTTCCCTACTTCCAATCTTGACCCCTATAGTCAGCTCTCCACACCAACTAGCAGAGAAAAGATCCACAGTCACAACGCTTCCCCGTAGGTTCCCCTAAAACTCAGATCCCGTCCTTCATTGTCATGTACAAGGCACTCCAGGACTTTGTCCCTGTTCCTCTCCCACTTCATCTCCCGACACGCTCCTCTTCTGTGTTTCTGTTGTAGTCATGCCTGCCATCTCACTGTTCCCCAAACACACCAAAGCCCTTCCTTTCTTAAAGATTTTGCACTTGCTCTTACCCAAGCCTGACATTTCCCCCAGATCCTCCTTAGCTTCAAGTGACCACATTATTTAATACATGCACACACTCACTGTCACATGTGTGCACACACACACACACACATGCACACACGCTCCACACTCTCACCTTGACCTTGGATCCTCCTGTTTTTCTTCACAATATTTAACACTAAATGACATTTCTATTCATATTCTATCCCTAGTTTCTACAAGCAGAACCTGTCATCTAGCAGGCTTTCAAGAGTTACTGAATAAAACTGATTATTTTTCATAATTGTCTTGGTCCCTTCAGAATTTGGATAGTTCCTGGTCCATTAAAACTTTGATGAATAAATGAACAAATTTCTGGTCCAACAGGTATCTCTTTATGAATGAATATATAAAATATTTACTGAGTTTATTCTATTTTTTAACTATTATATTCACATTTTAGATGACCATGTTAATCCCTATTGTACTTGTGCTAGAGTATTAAATTGTCTTGACCTCAGTGAACAGCATCGCATCTATTGGACAGTATCGCTCTGTAGTGTGTAAATGTCACTTGGACTACTCTTCCCTTGCGCTACACTCAAAAGCTAACCCAGGGGGTGAGGAGTTAGCTCAATGGCAGACCACTTGCCCAGCAAGCGCAAGGCCCTGAGTTCCATCCCCAGCACTCCCCACCAAAAAAGCCAAACTAAATGTGGGGCCACTCGAACACTTGTAGTTCTTATTGTAGACCAAGTTCCAGCATAGCACCAAGTCTAACTGAGGGCTAGGACTGAGTAGTAGGGGCAATATGATAACGGTAGAAGGGCAGTGGAGCGTTCACATCTTCAGCTTTGAGTTTTGTAGCAGACTCTTTAGCAGTAAAATATTCTTACCAGTTAACATTTCACATGACTTAGGACATAAGGATAAAACTCCTGTTTGGTTACAGTTGGGTTGTGTTATTTAGGTTGTGTGAATGGTTCTTAAGTTAGTGTACATGTGTGTGTGAAATAAGCCAATTCCAGTCGAAACCTGTTTTTATGATATACTTGATTCACCATTTCCCTCATCTTCTACATTGAAATGTATTTTGTCTAAGGCTCTTTCTTCCAACACTCAACTCTCCTACAGCTTCTTTGTCAGAAGTCATCAAATTTGGAAATTCACTTAAGCCAATATTTGCAAACCCAGGTGGCCTATGCAGGAAATTCACACAATTTGTGGAAAAGAGAAAAATCTAGTTTTTCTGGCAGCCGAATGAGATGTGAAAGGAAGTTGTTTGCACAGAGAACTGAAAGTCAGTTCTAACTTTTTCCACCACATTGAACGGCAGTCAGCCAGGGGCAGACATAGACACATCCATAGTGACCAGAGTCGGGTGTGGGGATGAAGACAAGCAAAACATGTCCAATCCACAGGTGGAGGGCGGGGGGCAATGTACAAGCAGAGAGCAAATAAAAATAAAGCTTGTAGAGAGCTGTGACATAGCTCTGCCCGTTTGGGAAATTTTACTCAGGAGCTTCTTTTGCTCTTCGTGAAGATTCCTAAGAGTCTCTGAAAAAAAGGATGTTTCATTTTCTGTCGGTCACAAGAAAACCAAAGCAACTCTCATGGGACCATAAAATAAATAACCATTTTCTTGGCCTTAGATAAGAATACACAAGAAGATCACGAAAGAGGGAGACAAAAGTGGACCAGTTGAGTCAATCGCTCTGTTTCTCCACTCAAAAAATCCAAAATCCCTTAGGCTTCCTATCCCAAAATCTCTTTTTGGAGCAGCGTGATGTGTAGGTATTGCGTTTTCTGGACTCTGGGAAGACCCGCTAAAGAGCCAGGGACAGGAGTCCTACAGACGCTGCCCTACAATCTGCACTGTGACGCCTGCGAGGGCCAGCTCCCTCCAAGGCCTCGGGGGTGGAAACTGCCCTCAAAGGAAGGTGTACCTCAAAGGTGGTAAAGTATGAGCTTCTTTTCTAGGAGAGAGAAAGACTAATAAGCAGTAGAAAAAGAAAAGTACCCATCTGTGACCAGAGTAGCCTGAGAAAAGCCTCTTCCAGGGCTGGAAACCGCCTGGGCTGCCCACGGCCCCTGCATTCCCCCGTAGCCGGCAGCACACTAAGCGGGGCAGGTAGCTCAGGCCCCGGTGAACGGGCTCACTGTGGGCAAGACGTTTAGCCCGACACAGCCTGGCTGCCTGGCCCCCGGCTCCCTGCTCCCTGCACTGTGCAGGGAAGGAAATGCTTCATCAATTGTGTCACCGAGGCCCACTGAAACTGGGCTTCAGGCACAAGCTTCTGGACAGCTTTTTCAAAATCATCTCTCTCTTCTACTTCCTGTGGGACAAATAGCAAGTTCGGCTCAGAGGTGGCTTGAGATCTGGAATGTCTAGGTTCTTGGATATCCTGTGTTTGTCTTGTTTACAAAGGCAGGACAGAGGGGGCAACAAAAGAGGCCTCTTGGGAAAGGACAGATGAAAAATCTCCATAGAAATTGCCTCCCTCGTTTCTCCTGAGCATTAGGGCCACAGGGGTTTACAGAGGGCCCCTCCTGTAAAGATAAGTTCTCATTTGGCTGCAAATGTACTTTCTCACAAACAAAAATCCTTCTGGGTGAATTAGCAGAAACCAAGCAGTTAATTTTTCAGGGATAACACAGTTCAGATAAATCTCATCATGAATTTAATAGGGGCCAACACTGAGTCACAAACTGGCTTGGCATTGTCCCCCAATACTCTGAAGCCCACCAACTTTCTGGATGTGCCCAATTTTCACAAAACAAAAGGACGTGATTCGTGTGCATTCGCTCGGCATTTTATCTTGGTTCACAAGACAGCTTTTGTCCCTGGCGTTCTTCATTTCCAGCTGTGGCTTCAGCGTCCTACAGCAGCGTGGTAGTGTGACCCGTGAAGCCAGATTGCCACTGGAATCTATGCAGACGACAGTCACAAGAGCTACACGCTTACGTGGTCCTTGCTGCGACTCTGGCATATTCTAAGTATTTTCTTTCCTTTTCCCCCTCTTTTGTTGGTGGTGTTGGGGATTGAACCCAGGGTCCCATACATGCTGAAGTATTTTTGTATATTAATTTTTTGCCTGCTCACAATGATCCTATGAGATGCTATTACTTTCTCGGTTTTACTATTGCCGAAACCGGGCCACAAAGATATTAATCAATTTTCCCAAGGATAAATTGTTTGTAATAGAGTGAAGACCATAAAGTGATAAGCAATATCAGCAGTGTACAGGTTTATAATTAATGACATTTATTAAAAAGCCACTGTTAGGGTATGCTAACCTGCTACAATAGATAAAACATCTAAGGGATTAACACAATGGGAGGTGTTCCTTGCTATTATCTTCCTAGTCCAGCATCCAAGTCAGAAGGGCTGCTTTCCTCTGGGGGGTCACTCAGGGACCCAGGATGCTTCTGTCTGTGACCCTGCCATCCCTAAGGACCTCGTCATTATCCGCATCCCAGGAGCCTAACGAGAAAGAGCGTGGAAAAATGTGAATGAACACTCACAGTCCAGGGCGGGAAGGGAGGCTCGTCGTTTCCAGGCACTCTGCACAGCAGATAACTTAGTCACAAGGCCATGCTTCACTCTAAGGGAAATATCTACCTTTGTGTCCAAATCAAGAAAGAATGGATTTGGATGGAAATTAGCAATCTCTTCTGCAATCCTTCCAGCCAAATATCCTTACACACTTTTTCCCACATGTAAGCCCAGAGGGACACCCAAAGTCGCACTGCGTCACTCCCACTGTGCCAAAGGCCTACAGGAGCTGGGGACACAGCAGGCTCTCCAACAAACTAGACGAAGAAGGGGGATCAGCTGTTACAGTCACAAGTAATGGCTTATGCAAACATAGAGTTTCTTTGGAAATATGACTCCCTCAAAAACTTACTAGGCTTCATTAAGTTCCTTGTGCCAGTAACCACATCCAAGATCAAAGTACATCCTTCCTAGACATTTCTTAAATACGTTTCATTTTTCTGCTTCCTTTTGCTCTCAAACAACTACTGCTACCTGGAGGCCATGTAAAACAGTAGGCTGAGACGGAGGACAACACCTCGATCTTGTCTTTGACGCAGAGCGGATATTGCCAGTTTAACAGAGAAGAATTACTGAGCTTCTGTCACTCGAATCTTTTTTAAATCACATTTTCTGTTTGTGGAATCTAGAAACAATAATTTTTAACCCTATATGGTCATTAATATCTGTGTTCTGTCAGTCTCTGCTCTCTAAACAACAGTTTAGCTGTTCCTTTTTTTATATGTCTTGCTAAACACATAAAGTAACAGTGAATATACACTAACATTCTGGCTTATTCTAATCTTTTCCTAGAGTGCTATGGGATCGGTAAGAGCTAAGTTTATCATCCAGGTTTCACAGACAGTAGTTTTACAAACTGTTTCACCACAGTATAATATAGATCTTCATCTACGCAACCAGCTCTGATTTCTCACCATTTGCCACCTAACAGATAAGTCAACGGCATGCTTTTTTAGATTCTTGTAATACTGGTACCAAACCACAAGGTGAGCTCGGGTTTGTAACAAACATGTCCAAATACCTAGTGGAGCAAACTATTAGAATCCTATTTCTTGATCATCTGAAAGACCTTGGCAGGGTTCCGGGTTTTGTCTCATACGATCATTTGGTGATCTACGTTTTTCCATATTTGACTTTGCCACCTCCTAGGGCTTTGTGATACTCTGCATGTAGACACCAGAAAGTGAAAGACCAAGGAGAGACAGCAAGGAGTGGAGGCGTAGGCCAGGCCCACAAATGGCATGAGAAAGAACTTGGGCTATAGGTGCCCCAAGAAGGAACAAACAGATTTTAACTGATTCTTGATAGAAGTTGAAATCGCTTCTATCAAATACAACAGTTACCTTTAAACACATAAGCTGCCCTAAGCATGGTGTTTAATGAACTAGTTTTTCTACTATAAGCAACATACTGTACCTGTGTTTCCCAAACTTGCCTGGTGTCAAGGAAAGCTCCTTGTTAAAAAGGCAGATTCTTGGGTCCAAGCCAGGACTGCTAAGCCAGACCCATTAAGAGAAAGAGGAAAAAACTGTGAATACAAATTTCAACAAGCACCCAGGGCATTCCTTATTAGGGAGAACCTGGGAAACGGCTATTTTGTAGTTCAAAACTCCTCAAGTATCACAAATTCACATAAAGTTCAAGCTTATGTAGCTTAGCAAGTTCACTAAATCTCTTTTTATGCTATACAGATGCCCGTAAATCATGCCAAAAGGAACAATTCTATACTCAACCATCAAGCAGTAAAAGCAATTTAAAAACAGATATACATATAATGTTTCTCGACTCGAGAGCTTCTAACAGATTGTGTGAAACAGAAGAAGCTTTTAGAATCTCTAGGAAACAGCTAGCAAATTCCTAAATGAGGAACCAGGGTGCTCTCAAACAAGATCTGTACCCAGGGCCGGGACACGGAGGGAGATCCTGGAAGAAGGAGAAGTACGGGGGTGGCTGGCGTGGGAAGGCCAGAGAGACAGAACCGAGGTAAGCAGGGACCGTGCGGTGTCGCTGAGGAGAGCAACCAGGCAGACTCCAGTGCAGCAAGGACCAGCTGCTGGGAGAAGAGCGGCGGGCTTGGGCAGAGTCTGCAAACTGCGCAAGTGCAGAACCCTCTTCCCCAGGGACTGCTGCGCATAAAATAAATAATCGGTACGACTCTAAGACCTTCGAAGGGGTCCCCAAGGAAAGCTAGAAATCGAGTCTCGTGGGAAGCAGCAAAGGAGTCTTAAAAAACCAGGAATGAGGCTAGTGTCCTGGGGGTATTTTTTCTGCAGTTGTGTCTTGGAAACTCTTACTGCTCTCCCATATCCATCCAGCTTTGTGGTTATGAAATGAACAGTACACATCTGTTTCCCTTCTGCAAATCCTTCTGTTCTGCTTCATACTTTGACCTAACATTTGAAGGAAAGGAGAAAAAAAAAAAACAAAAATGGGAAACTCCTCCTACAGTACAATTTCTCTGAGTCCAAAAGTGCTTGTGCCTAAGTGAGAATGTGGTTCCTAAAAGAGGGAGGGTGTAAATTCTGGGATAGGCAGAAATTTCACAACGGGAAGTCAGCCGCCCTTATCTGGACAAGCCGTTGACAGAAGGCTTGTCCTGCGGGAGGGCCCAGCCTTCCTCTGCAGCCCATCAGGCTGTCTTAACGCAGACTGGGGGATCGATCGGGCCTGGGGACATGATCCTATTTGCCAACAAAAGAGAAGCAACAGTCTGTGTGGCCTGAGCAGAATGTTCCACAATGAACAAAACTGGTTCCTGATCCATTGGCAGTAACGGTTAGTGGATTATGAATAAAAATAATAGCTAATATTAAATCGCCGAGTGTTTCCTGGATGTCAAGCCCTCTATTGCCTTCGCTACCACACTTGAGCTTCGCATTGTCTCTGGGTAACAGGTAGCCTCGTTTCACAGGCGAGGAAACTGAAGTTCAGAGAAATAACTTCTCCAACATCACATGGCTAGCAAGGGACAGAATTGAGATTTGAATCTACCAGATCAATCGTTACTTCTTCGTGCGGCCAGACCATCCTGGTTAAATTGGATTCCCTTTAAAAACCTGGATGTTTACTCTCTATTTTTATCTTATTTAATTGTCCGTTGCTATTCTCCTCCTAAAATATACATACACTCGCCAAAAGCGAAGTTCTTTTTGCCTTATTTTCTCTTATGTCCCTATGGCTTGGGAATGAGTCTACAGGACCCATCTAGAAATGTTTATTGTGTAATTGAAAATATCAATCAATAAATAAAAGACATCTAAGAATTACACTGTCATAACCTTGCACTGCACCAAAATTAGCATTTGTGTGAATAGTTAGGATAATTTTTCTATGTTGAAATTATTTTATTCTCCCATATCCTGAAAGGATATATCCTAAGGCTCACGAAGCTTACATTGAAAAATATCGGGGCTGGGGATTTAGCTCAGTGATTAGAGTGCTTTCCTTGCAAGCACAAGGGCCTGAGTTCGATCCCTGGCACCACAAAGAAAAAAGAAAAAAGAAAAATATCATACTGTCTTTGTGGTTTAAAACCACAAGGTTTTGCTTTAAAATTTCAAACTTGTGAGTTCTGAGTGCTTTGCCTAGGCATAAAGTTGTTTACCTAATTATATTGAGGATTTGTATTATCTCTGTTTTTCTGATGCTGTATCCTAGAAGCAAAAAAATCTTAATTCCTTAAATTACCTGCTGTATGACACTCTTCAAATAATGAGATTAATTGAGAGGAAAGATAATAAGTAAGTAATCTCCTTAATATGTGCCATGTATAAATCTCCTAAGAATTATGAACAATGTTTATACAATGTAACCATTCATTTCTTAGAAAGTACTATATAACAATTTTCAGCTGATCAGCTTGCAAGAGATGCAGTGAATAGGGGGGCACTATGCTAATCTACACTAATACTGGGGTGCTTTAGACTCGTGGAAGGAAGGGCTATGAGGAGAAAAGCCATGCTCTCTCCCCTCTCCACTCCTTCCCAAACCCCTCATATTGGATTGTCTCACACGAGGAGCCCTGAATTCTTCTTTCCTCAACTAAAATGAATTTCATATGACATTTGCAATAGTTCAAGCTGGTAAATAAAAGCCCTAAGAATTTTCGATAGTAAACATGTTTTTAACCAAACTTTTCAAAGAGACAGAGTGGATGTTAAATTTTAAACATCAATATTAGACATAAACTTTGCTGTAGAGGTTCCACTCTATTCATTTCATTCACTTATCCCCTTAATAATGCTCCATACCGAGTTCTTTTTTTTCTTTCCAAGTTCTTTCTTTTTGATAAACTAAAGCACACAGGCTGAGGATCAGAACCATTTCCTCTTCCTCAAGCCCAGCAATGATGGAGAAAATCTCATTATTATTCTCAGAATAATGGCTTTGTGCGTATTTGAAGACCAAGGAAATGTTCGTCCTTGTTATCCTCAGACCATACACCCAGATCCTTCCAGCTCCCTTCATATTTGACCTGTTCTTTCTTTTTTTAACGGGAAACTCCTTATGAATTCACTTCAAGTCAATCACCAGAATTCCTTCAGACCTGGCGCCTTTGCGATTTTTTCAAAAGAATGGCAATGTTGCCGGCTTGGTTAGGTGCAGTCCTAACAGGATGTAGAGGCCTAAAGAATATTTTAGATCACGTCTATCTTTTGTTTATTTTTCCTTGGTATTCAGATTACTTTAGGTCAATTTAACTAAGTGCAGAGAACTGAAATCACCAACATGAGAACACCACAATGCTTTAATAAATCTCCATCAAATTATCCCCAGGTTTATCTATATTATAATATCAAGTTATGGCTTTCATAATACAAGACTTGCTTGGTTCTAGAATAAATGTAATTATGAAGTCCTCAGGGAAGTTCAAGGGGCCACATTTGGCATGTTGGAAGGCACACTCCTTCTTGGCTCCTTAGATTTGCACGCCTGTTGGTATTATAGATATTTTGTTTGCTGTGGCAACCATAGACCACTGTGCTTTACAGTACTGAATATTCCATCATTTTAATGGATAGTCTGGTCTCACTAAGATTTAGTAGGTTATAGATCATAAAGCACCCTGAGTTACTTTTACACTTCATTCACTTCCCACCAGTTAACATATTAAAATCTGCTTAAGGGTCATGTGTGTATGTATGTGTGTGTATATGTGTGTGTGTGTGTATATACATACACACACCAATATATATATATACACACACACACACACCAGACAAGTGTCCCATTTACCAACCTCACCAGTTATTGCAGGTTGAATTTCAGTGGCACACACAAAAAAATATTCTGTACCAGCGAATCTAGAACTCAATGGATTTTTTTGGACCTAGGAAGAAATCGTGGGCTTCAAAGGATGAACAAACCTCAAGGCATCTACAAGAGACCTCGAGTCATTTTGGTCCTAACTACATAATCAACTGATCTTAAATACAGTAATATACACACAGCAAAAGAAATTACTTCACATTGTGCCTTTTTCTGTGTGTTGGTCTAAGAGTGATCTCCAAAATGTCAACTGATATCCAAGTGTTAGTTCTTAAGGTGATGCGAAAAGGGTAGAAGGGAATTGAGGATATAAATAGATACATAGCTTTCAATGCATCCATGTTTGCAAAAACATATTTTATTTGCCTTCCATGTCACAAGAACCTGGTAAATCCACCCCAGTTTTCAGTTTCCCCATCTTTCTCCATCCCCTGAGCAGTTTAGAAGCCTATTTCCTTGAAAGGAGGAAGAGCATTCTACTGATAAGAACTTAGCTTCACTTTGATGGCCGAGGTCTGGTTACCCTCACAAACTGCAGTTAACTCAGAGCCCCCTTGGGCATGAAGTAAAATATTTGGAAGGTAAAAAGGGTCACCACACAAAATGATCCACATGTCCGTTAAAAGGTGCAAGTATTTTTCTATTTCTTTGCAAATAGACAACAACAACCTTGAAACAAAGTGTCTGATAATGGTGACTTCAGAGGATTTAATGCATATTTTTTTTTCTCCTCGTGGTTCTTAAAACCAATAATACACTAACCAAGAAAAATGTTGTTTGTTCTTTCAAGATTTAGCTATTACAAACTGTGCTGCTATAAACACAGGTGTGCATGTATCTCTGTGGTTTGATGCTTTTAATTCTTTTGGGAAGATACCAAGAAGGGGAATAGCTGGGTCAAATGGAATCTCTAGTCCTAGTTCCCTGAGAAAGCTCCACACTGATTTCCATAACAGTTGCACCAGTCTACATTCCCACCAACAGTAAAGAAGGGTTCCTTTTTCTCCACAGCGCCTCCAGCATTTGTTATTGGCTGATTTGTTGATAATAGTTGTTTTAATTTGCATCTCTTGAATGACCAGTGATGTTGAACATTTTTTCATATGTCTATTTGCTGTTTCTACTTCTTCATCTGAGAAGTCTCTATTCATCTCAATTGCCCACTTTTGGATTGGGTCTTTAAATTTGGGGGTCTGATTTTTTTGAGTTCTTTATATATTCGAGATGTTAGTCCTTTGTTGGAGGAATAGCTGGCAAAAATTTTTTCCCACTCTGTGGGTTGTCTCTTCGCTCTGTTGGTGGTTTCTTTTGCTGTGCAAAAGCTTTTTAATAAGATCAGGTCCCAGTTGTTGATTCTGTGTGGTATTTCCTGGGCAACTGGGGTTTTGTTCATAAAGTCTTTGCCTACACCTATGTCTTCAAGAGTTCTACCTATTCTGTTTGTTCTTATTTGAGTTTTTGGTGTGTATTCTCCCACTCCTTTTTTAAAAGTCCCTACACTTTCTTCAGTATAGGCATGAAAAGTTTTCCTCTCCCTCTAAATTACTCCTACCTGGTGAATTCCACAAGAAGGAGAATGCACATGTCCAAGGAGTAGCATGTCAACCGGATGAGCCACTCCTGATGAGCCAAATTTCATGCTAATGCTATTTAAATTTGATCCTTTATCAAGGAAAAAAGACTCAAGAAATATTTTAATGGTATATGTCAGAATCATGGAAATTCGGTTATGGAAATTATGCCGTGATGCAAAGGGAATGAAGAGGGACTGTATATTTCCTCTTTGGTGAATTAATCAGTGAGTCTGAAGAAATAATGTGAGTCTACCCCGGAGAAATGTCTATCAAATCTATGAAAAGAGAAAATTAATAATTTTTTCTGCAATTGTTCAAGGACAAGGTTCTTTAGGCCCAAACCCTCGATACTTTTTCCACTAAGATCCACCAGGATTCTTGCTTTGCCGCAAAGAGCAATCCTCTACAACTCCCCAAACCTCTGCTCCTGTCTCATTTCAGCGTCACAGCTCAGAAACAAGCGGACTCTGTATATTCCAGGAAGAAATAATCACAGGAACTCCCTGCTCCTCAGAGTCTGGGCCTAGATGACACCATTTCTCTAGCCAAGAGAAGGACTTTTGAAAGCAGGGTCTGCCCGAGTCCTGGCCGACTAGATAGAGTGGGCACTGAACAGGAGAGATCTGGGTATTCTTGGAGAAGACCCAAGTGTTCCTTGGAATAAAAAAGATTATTGCTTTCATTTGACTTCCAAAACTCCTCCCTGCTTTATACATACTGTCCTTCAATGGCAAACATGCAGAAATTCAAAGAACAAAAATGGAGTTTTCCCTACATCCAAATACCTGTATTGTTGTGCTCCATCTCTTGAGGCAATAAGATTCCCAAGCTTTTCTCCCCCTCTTCCTCTCTTGTCTCTCAGCTGTGATACCTCTTAAAATGGCTGCTTTTGTCCCCTCTGCCTGGGTAACCCTCCAAATGAGGCCAGCCTCTTTTCCCTACAAGTGCTTGTCCACAGCCCTTGGTAGTAAATGTTGATTCTATTTCTAACACCCGAAAATGGTGATACAAAATATAGCACCTTTTCTAGCACCTGAATATATTGGATGTCCCAGGGATGAGAACTGGGTTGTACATCTCCCATGGACACACCTGAGGATATCATCTTAAACTAGAAAACAAGAGATTAGCAGGGAACTGTGGTGTGCACCTGTAATCCCAGCTTCTCAGGAGGCTATGGCAGGAGGATCATTTGAGCTCACAAGTTTAAGACTAGCCTAAGTAATAAAGTGAGACCTTGTCTAAAACAAAAAAAAGCTTTAATATAAAATGAGGGATTTAGATTAGACATGTTTGAAGATGTCTGCGCTGTATAATTTCCAGCATGGTGGCATCTCCCTTCAAAGGATCTGAGTTGATACTGGTATGAATGGATCCACTTCATAATGGCAGCAGCCTGGCATTGCATTAACTCTGAAACTCAAGAGAGCAAAGGCAGAAGAATGCGATGCTTTAGAATACTCTTCTGCACCCCTTTCAAAAAGCATTTGATCTCTTGCCCTCCTCAGTTCTGTGAATCTGGAGAACACAAAAGAGCAAAGTAGAAGGAAAGGAAGGAGACAGAATAGTCCAACAGTCTCTCCTGCTCTTGACTCACCTACCATTGTCTAATGACAAGTGACAAGAATGAGTCAGACCAGAGTGTGGAGATCGTGGACAGTTAAGTGGGCCTCTGGTTTGTGCCCTACAGAATTCAGAGTGTGGCTCAGCCGTGTTGCTCCACCTCATTCCTCCAGGCCTCACAGAGGGCCGAGTGTAACTGAGAAGTAGGAAGCAAAGGTCAATTGTCTGGACTCTTGGTTCCGGAAGGGCTGTTGATCCAGGAAACAGGTCCAACTGTCGCCTGTCATTAGGGCTCTGCCTGTCGTCTCTGTCCTAAATCCCCACCACTGGCAGACAGCTCTTAGTGCTACAAATCATATTCTCTCATCTGCATCCAAGTTCACATTTGTGCACCACATGTTAGCCATTATCTTACTCTGCCACCATCTCAAGCAATCTGCAAAGGTGCACAGAAAGGGGGCACATTCAGCAGATTGAGTGGTGCTCCCCAAATTCTTGCATTACCCCCTGTACAGTGCTTTACATATAAGGCAACTAATACCTGAGGAGTGTCCTGGAAAAAAAAATTTTAATACTCATAGTGGTTAACTTGCATACCTATCTCCTCAACTCAGCAATAGGAAAGGTCTTTTCAACGTGAATATTCCAACCTGAAACTTCATGAACCCTTTTGGAAGACTACAATATGTACATTCCAAATTATTGTTGTTTTTGCTATTATTAAGACACACACATACACACACACACACACACACACACACACACACACACACACAGACCAAAAGACAGAGAGACAGAGATAGAGACACAGCCACTGCAACACTCTTAGTGGAGCAAGGAGGAGACACCTTAACATATTCCTCAAGCTTCGCTCTCCAGAGTCCCCACACAGCTCAGTTTTTCCACATTAGGGTTCGATCCCATTCTTAAATGATGACTTCAACATGTTTGTTTTTTTTTTAGAAAAGATGATATTATCCGTGAAAGCTCTTTAAAAGTTTTTGTAGTCTCTTTTCATGGTCCAATATCACTCAACTCCAAAAGCCTTGAAAAATATTCTGTTGAGCTTATTTATTTCTACAACTCTCTCTAATGTAATTTTGCACTGAAACCCGGTATCCAGGAAATTACCTGTCTCCTTGACAACGTGATGCAGCAGAGGTACCCAGGCAACTAACCTGTGCTAGCCAAACACCTCCAAGAAATAGCAAATTATATAATGTACATGAAAGCATTCTGTGTGCTGGGAAACACTATAGAATGTCACTGTTTCTTATTAGCAATAAATTACTTTGTATGTTAAACGTGCTGTAAGTCTAGAAGGACATAATGTGCAATTAGCCACAAATTACAGCAAAATCATAAAACCGAAGACATCCTCTTTCCCCGACACTGCATCTCTAAGAATGTAGCTAATCCTATTTGTTCTTTCACACATGCATAAGCAATATGGGCTCAGAGCTGAAGGTCTCTGTCTCACATACCATAACTTACACACACAGTCTTCTCCTTCCTTTTATGGGTAGAAATGCCTTACTGCTGTTGGCATTATCTCAGTAGCTGGGGTGGGGGATCTCCCAAGCCCAGGTCATCCAGCTGCAGTACCACAAGTTGTTTCTAATCAAGCATGTAAATCCATTTTTATGACCTTAGAAAGATTCACAATAAGAACATTTGGATATTAAAACACTCTATTCTAAAGATGTAAATGTAATTGTACTGTTTATTGTTGATCCTACACCTCAAGCAATTTACTGCCTACTAAAAAGCTAGACTTACTTTATACCAAATTCATACACTAGTTAATATAGTAATCCCTCTAATGCAGAAGATACATTCCAAGGCCCCAGTGTGTGCCTTGAACTGTAGGCTATATCAAATCCTATAAATACATGTTTATTCCTAAACATACATACCTATGATAAAGTATTCACTTATAAATTAGGCACAGTAAGTTTTTAACAATAGCTAATATAAAATGGAACAATTATAAGATATACTGTACTAAAAGTTATATGACTATGGTCTCTCTCCAAGTATCTTACTGTACTGTATTCACCATTCTTCTTGTGATGATCTAAGATGTTACAATGCTTATGTAGTGAGATAAAGTGAGGGGAATGATACAGGCATTGTGACACAGTATTAGACTACTATGTAAGCATTACTTGAATTTAAAAAAAAAAAGCATGGCAGCATCACGACAGTCAATCTGACAGCTGGGATGACTATTAAGAGACGAATGGGAGGGTAGTGTATATAGCATGGACACACAGGACAATGAATGATTCACCTCCTGAAGTGGACAGAGTGGACAGGAGTGAGATTTCATCACATTATTCAGAATGACATGCAATTTAAAACTTATAAATTGTTTATTTCTGGACTTTTCCATTTAATACTTGCAAGCCACAGAAAGCAAATCTGTAACAAAAGGGGACTCCTGCAAGTACAAGTAGGATAGATCCAGAATTTAATTGTTTGGAAGATTATTTTATTAGTCACTTTCTTATTACTGATACTAAATTCCCAAAACCCACAACTTAAAGGACTAGAGGAATATTTTGGTTCAAGGTTTCAGTCCATAGTCAGCTGTTCCAACACAGAGAAAGCCTGGAAAAGTGTGGCAGAGGAAAGCTGTTCAACTGATGGCATTGAGGAAGCAAAAAGAGAAGACAAGAGTGAGGTAGGGAGATACACCTACAAGGTCATGGCCCCAGTTACCCACTTCAAAGGAGCCCCTACATTCTAATAGTACATTCAACACCCCTTGATCCAATCACCTTCCGAAAGTCCTATCTCTGAACACATGAGACTTTTGGGAGCCATCCCGTATTTAAACCATAACAAGTTTGTTTGTTTGTTTGTTTCCTAATATTCCTACCATTCTCTGACTTCTGAAGTTAGTGCTCAATTTTATTCCCACCCCTCACTATCTTCCAGCCATGTTCCTCAGCCTCTCAACCCCATCACAATTTTGGAAGTGACTGAGGTCAACTTTCATGTAAAACCAGTTTCTCCAGTTGCATCAAACTGTACTTAAATCATCCTTATCACATATACAATCCTCACTGACACATTTTGAAGCAATATGGAAGTTGACAAGGAAAAACTTTTTCCCTTGGAGCAATGTAAATTGCCTCCAGCTTTTTTTCTTTGCTATCAAAGAAAAAAAGACAAAGTCACTTGTAAGTAATTTCAGCCTTATTTCCCATAAATATTGAAATATTTCATTTTCAAGAAATTTCAGCTCTAAAATGCCTACTGATCGTTTGTGAAAATCACTTTGATGTTTTCATCTTTACTTTTGTAAAAGTAGTAACATCTCATTGGGACTTCTGATTTGATTGCAATTATAGAAATCCAGTTTTTTCCTTTACTCTTCCTGAAAACATTCTGTATTAGTCAGTTTTCCCATTCCTGGGAGATACTACCTGAGACCTGCAACTTTAACAAAGAGAGGTTTATTTGGCTCATGGCTTCGGAGAGCTAAGTTCATAATCAGCTGGCTCCAAGGCAGGAACATCATGGCAGAAGGGCATGAGAGAGCAAAGCTGCTTCATTCGTGGAAGTCGGGAAGCAAAAGAGGAGAACAGAACTAGAGAGGAAGGGGCAAGGAAGCGGATATGGACACCAAACTCACACTTGTATGCCCCACCCAGACACACCCAGGGGCATGCCTTACTAAAATTTAGGTGTTTCTTAATCCAGTGAGGTTGACACTCATGATTAAGAGTCACACTATCCAAAAGAAAAAGTGGGGGGGGACCACAAACTGTATTTCCAGTAAAAGTAGTGTATAGACACTAAGATAGTTTTAAAATAATGCCAAAAAATAAATAACAGCAGAAAAATTCACTGAACAGAAGCAGTTGAAAGAAACTGAGGCAACAGGGTTCTGTGGTAAAAGGTCTCAGAAACTGCCAACAAGATACACTTATTTGAAAGTCAGCAACATGCCTGGAAGTGAAAAGAACTACTACATCCTATATATAAAAAGGTGTAGAAAAAAAGATTAACCTCACAGGTAGCAACAGTCCTCATAGAAATGTTTCACATCACAGAAGCTAAAAGCATCAAGAATAATGCAGACAAAATCATATTTACTAGAAGATATTGGTCTCTGTAACAACTGAAAGAATAAAGCTTTTTATTGTAAAAACTGTCCAACCTGGAATCCACATTGGCCCCTTCTCAATGACTGCTTGGAAATAGCTGATACAGGGAATTTCACCTCTTTATATAATAATTGTATTAATCAATCTCCTATCACTGGGACAAAATACTTGACACCCATAATTTAAAGTAGAGATTTATTTTGGCTCCCAGTTTCAGTGGATGGAGTCCATGGTTGGCTGGCTCCAAGGCAGAAATGGCATGGCAGAAAAACATGGCAGAGGGAAGCTGTTCCCCACATGGCAGCCATGAAGCAGAAAGAGAGAAGGGAGGAGCCAAAGACAAGAGTATGCTTTTCTAAGTCATGCCCCTAGTGATCCACCTCTTCCAAACAGGCCAGGTCCCACCTCAAAACATACAAGACCTTTAGGGGTATTTTAGATTTAAATCATGACATTCTCTTCCTGGTCCCCAAAAGTCTCATGTCTATCACATTATGCAAAAGACATTTAGTCCACCTCTAAGAGTTGCCAAAGTAATAACATCTCCAGCATTCCTGAACAGTCAAAGTTCAAAGTCTCCTCTGAGACTCAATGCAAACTCTTAGCTGTGAGTCCCCGTAAAAATCAAAATGAAAGTTAAATACTTCTAACATACAATGGCAGGGGATAAATATCCCTATTCCAAAAGGAAAGAATAGGAGATAGATATAATTCAGACGAAAGCAAGACCAAAAACCAGCAGGGAAACATTAAATCCTACAGCTACATGTCAAGCACCCAAGGCAGGCTGTGGTGAGATGTGAGCTCCAAAGGCCTTAGCCAGCCCCCTCCTGTGGTTTTGTTGGTTAACGTCCACATGGCTGACCTCTCACTGGCTGGCTTTGCTCACTGCCTACAGCTTTTCTTAGCCGATGTTCTATATTCCCGACCTCGTCAGCTTACCTGGGTCTCCACTGCACCTTACCTTTGCTCTCATGAACTCCTGGCAGGAACTGTGTGACCCTGTTGCATATTTTTTGCCTGGCTTCCATGGCCCTCTTCTGAAGTCTGAGTGAAGGCTTCTGTGATCCCATAACTCCTGCATTCTGCATGTCTAAAAAAATCCATGCCATACAGGTGGTGCCATGGTTTGTCACCAGCTTGAGCAGTAGCCAGACCCCCTTGGATCATGGCTCAATCTTAGTGAGCATAGTGAAATGAAACTCAGGGAATCAATTCCCTAGGCAACACTCTGAAGTAGATGGCTCTCTTCTCAAATTAAAGGTTTACAATTTTGCACCTTTGAGCCTGTGACTCAGCTCTTCCAACCAGGCCCTACCTCCAAACACATGAGACTTTGGGGGGACATTTTAGATCTAAACCAGAGCCACAGTAAACTTTTAGAAGAAACCAGCATTATAGTCAATCAAAGATATTAAAAGAAATAAAGGGCAGAAAGAGCAGCAAAGTTTATTGACTGATGAGGCTTACTCTCAAAAACAATAATGCCACATGGTGGAAGGATATTGTGAACAACAATTTTGTTATGACATAGTAACAATGACCTCTATTAAGAAAGATTGCAAAGCAAACATGCAAGAAATCAAACCAGAAATGGTGAGACAGCTGGTGAAACTGGCATATTGTCTATTAGAACCCAAGAAAGAATTAGAACAAAAACTAAAACTATCAGAGAAGCAAAGATAAAATTGGAATAACCACAGAAATAAAATAAATATAAGGTTAAAGATAAAAAGTGAACAAAATTTAACATAATTTATTTAAAATAGAGACAAAATTATACATGAACTAATATAAACATAGTTATGATATGCAAATAATACATGAAAGAATAGGCAAAGGAGACCCAATGTATAATTGGTGTTTCCAAGTAATTTTTTTTCCAAGTAATTTTTTAAATAATGAAAGCAAAATAATGTCACATAACAGAAAAGAATATTTTTCAAGCAAAATGTCATAGAATGAAAGACATGAATCTGTGTTTTACAAGGATTTTTACTAGAAGAATTGGCCTGAAACAGTCAATACTGACACAACACCTAAAAAAGTTAAATAACAGTAACACTGAAGACATAGGCAAAAAGAGTAAATCACTTAATAAGGGAGAAAGATAAAATATTTCCCTTAACGCCAGAAGATAGCGAAGTAACAAGGAAAGGAAGTATGAACCAATTATGTTCATACTCAACACAGTAACACTTCAAGGAAAGGTTATAAACAAACTGATTTTAACATGAAAGAATTCCAGGAATATTGGTGTCATGAGACTTTCTCAAGGAAGGAAATGACTATAGAATAAATTTCAAGCAGCAAAGACTAGGGAACCTACAGAATGTACTAGAGGATTACAGTAAATATTTTTAGCAATGAAACTAAGACACAACATGGAAGAAACAAGGAGAGAAAGAAGGAGTAGGGGACCAACAAAATCGAGATTGTTATGTACCTGTACCGTACCAACTCCCCATGATAAATACAATCATTATGTACTGCAAACATATACTAATAAAAAATAAATTTAAAAAGAACTAAGACATAACAAGTGTGGGATTAAACAGACATTAAAAAAATACTATGTGTAAGTAGCCTTTCCAATGTAGAAATGATACAATTAACAACTGGGGACAAAAAAAGAAACAAAATGGAGGAAAAATCCAGTGCACGTACTAATTACCTTCTCCAGAAAAACTGGAAGTAGACAAAAAAACACATATAAAGTTAACAAAAAGTATAAGAAATCCTAAAATAGATATTCACCAAAATCAGATCCCATTGTGCTTGCTTCGGCAGCACATATACAAAATTGGATCCTGTAAAAAAGAAGTAAAGAGAGGAAAAAGAAGAAATATATTCTTTTTATCATTGTTAAAATGATGAGGACGTACTAAGTGCTCCCTAAAATTTTTTAAATTTATTATTTGAAACTGACACTAATGAAGTAATCAATCTTTGGAACAAAACAATCAAGATTCCTAAGTATCAGAACCATACACAGATAACAAATCAATGCAAATAACATACTTGAATATTCTATTGTAAATATAGACTACATAATATGAAATAACAGAATTAAGATTAATCGTAACACATCAATAAATATAAATTGCTTAACCTCCCTGTTTTAAAAGAGAACTATCACTTTTGACTAATAATACACCTGAAAAGTCAGTTAAAAAGCTATCTCAAAAGTGTTTAAAATTGGGGGAATATTAAAATTTATAAACAATAACCAATCGATTTCATTCATATATATATATGAATATTCATTTTTCATCTGAAGTTTTATTTTTGTGCTCCAAAATCAGATCACTTCCTCACACACATATTCAGTTGTCTTACTATTTCTTTTAGATTTCACCTAGTAAGTTAAATAATCTATTTTGTAAACTAATTAAGTGAAATTAAATTTTTTCTCTCCAAACAGACCTTTACAGTACAGTCAATTATTTTCTAGCAACTCACATTATCTGAATTGTGCACCAATATCCAACAATCTAACTTAAATCTTCCAGCATACCATTTCCTTTCTCTCCCCTCTATTCATTCTGGTTTCTGCTGTTCCTTGAAAGCAAATTTCCCTCTCTAGAGATTTTGCTTTTGCTCCCCCCACTGCCTAGCACCTATACCCAATACCCAGGTCTTTCCTAGAGGCCACTCACCTGTGACCCGTGTGACTGGCTGGCTCACCTCCTCTAGGATATCGCTCTAATCTTACTGCGGCAGCAAAGTTGTCCCTAATTACACTATTTTTTTAAAAGAACTGCTAGCTACTAATCTTGCTTATTCTATAGGACTGATTACCAAAATACACACATAGACACACACACACACACACACACACACACACACAAATTCCTTTACCATCTGTGTATTAAGACAAAGGGCCATATCTCCAGCATTCAGAAAAAAATGCCTGGCACTTGCCAAGTATTTTTCGAGTGAATAAATGAAAGTTTACAAGGACACAATGTTTTCACTTTCTACTTATTTTAATATGTTGATTCTTCCTCCATGCCAACAATTATTTGTGTCCATCCCTGTCTTTTCCTTCTGATTTTGAGTTGTTTAGAGTGGATATTCGAGCATACAGTGGAAGAAGCATGGGACAATTTACCAGTTCCACAATTCACAAGTGAATCCAACCACTTTGCTGAGAGACATTAACAGCTATTCAAATAAATCAAAATTACCTTCTTTATAACATGCTGGCCTTAAACCACCGTTTTTCCTGGTTTTGGTGGCAAAGTGTTCGTCATGCTTTCGCAAAACTGCACCTCAGAATGATGCCGCGTAGCCGTATTAGGAAGAGATGCGCACACACAGTAGTTGGGCTCTGATTCAGAATCAAATGTACCCTAATGAGACATTCAGCTCAGTAATTCAGTAATGGTTTGATCTCGGCCAAGCCATTTACTTTCTAAACTATAGTTTCTTCATTTGTAAAATGAGGATAATAAGAGTTATTTCACCTAGGATTTATGAGAAGCCAGCCAGCCAATCATCAGTATCTGTAACTGTTCAATAAATATCAGCAGATTTTGCTATTGTTTTTATTTCCAAATTTCTTTGTGCTGTAATAATTCATCTCATAAACTGTATTTTTCTCTGGCTGTGGTCAGTTTCCTACATTCAGGAAGGAATAAATAACACAAAGTGCCCGTACACTAAACCAGTAAGGACCAATGTTAGTTGGTCTGTTAATGTAAGATCCTGAAATGTGGGTAGCAGTCGCGGCAAAGCCACAAAGAGGTCAGCAGGTCGGGTACTCAGGTGGTCAGGGTACCAGCACCCTCAAGTCGACGGATGATCTGAAATGGCTTCCTCAAGGCCACTCCAGAAACTTCCAGTTTTTCTTGGTAAAGTCTCCCCACTCTCTGGGTCTCACTCAATCATTTTGAACTAGGAATGTGGTGACCACTCTCAAGTAAAATCTTAAATTCTTGGGCCATCAGGCACACTGCCTTCTTTTTTATTTTAATTTTTATTTCATTAGTACATGTTAGCAGTACGGGAAGTTCACATTCATCTTGGGGAGTAGCTACATGTACCTAATGCAGCTTGTTTCTCCTGATGGGTGAAAAGATTACTTTTCACAATTACTTATTAAATTTAAATTCAGAATAGGAAAATCTGTCTTATCAACCTAAAACTATACTTTACTGCTCCAAAATAATCTTAAGAAGGATTTAGATGACAACAGAAGAAAGCAAGCTCTCTCAGGCTGTCTGGGAAGTGGGCAACAAAGAAAACACAGTCTATTTCCTGAAGTTGCTTTCGTGCCTAAGGTTTAGGGAGTTGACTAGAAATAAACTCAATACCCAGCTGTTCCCTCGCAGGGAGCTCTTTACCACAAATAATCTGTATCCAATCAATGAACCATAGCTTGAAATTAAATCAGAATGTCATGTTTCTCACACCACACTGAGGCAATGATTCCTATAATGTCTACTATCAAAATAATTATTTAAATATCCGTATTTTTCAAGTTATGAGTCTGAACTACTTGGTCGAATGTTACAACAGGAATCACTATGATCCACTTTCACAACAGCATTTACCCCCAACTCCATCTGAATGGCAGGGAAATAATGAGATTCTCAGTCCTAGTACATATCTTAACAAAGATATATTCTCATGAGTTTTCTTAAATCTTGAAAAAGTGAGGCAAGTAGCCAAAGGATAGATGAGATTTAAATTGACACAAATGTGAGGACCACCAGACATGGTCTGAAAGTGAAATGGAAAAAAATGAAATGAAAAATGTACTGGGGTGGGGGGGAATAGGGGGCTTTGTATTCTCAAATAGTGGTCAAGGGCATAGACTTTGAGCTCATGAAATAAGTAATTTCCTGTCTGATCCTTAGAGACAGAAAGTAGATTACAGATGTCTCTCTGTTTACAGTAAGGCCCCACCCAATAAACTCAACAAAAGCTGAAGGCATCATAAATTAAAGCGACATTTAAAACACCTAGCCTGCCAAACACTGCAGTTTAGCCCAGCCCATCCTAACTATGATCAGGACACTAGCATTCGCCTACAGTTACATATCTCATGTAATTTATTGAACACCTGTATCTTAAAACTACAGATACTGTGTGGCAATGCAATACACTAGTCCGTTATTTGACCTCCTGGCTATCTGGGAGCCACAATTGTATACCACTCCAGCAGCAAGAGAGTATGGTAGCTTGCACGGTTAACCTGGGAAAAGATCAAAATTTAAAGCATGGTTTCCACATACCATTATGAAATCCAAAGTTTGAAAGTTGAACTATCCTAATTCAGGGACCCTGTACAGATTTGCAGGGAGTAGGCACAGGGAAGAATAGAGAACAATTGCTAATAGGTACAAGGTTTCTTTTTGGAGTAAAATATTCTAAAACTCATTGTGGTAATGGTTGCAAACTCTATGATCATACTAAAAAAAATTACTGAATTGTACAAGTTAAATGGATTGATTGTCTAGTATGCAAATTGTATCTCAATAAGAAAGCTGAAAAAAAAATGTCGTAGGCCCCCTTATCTGTGGGTCATACGCTCCATAATCCACTGGTAGATGCCTCAAACTACAGATTGCACCGAACTCTATACATCCTCTAGGTCGCTGCTCCAACTTCGCCTCCTTCTGCAATCTTCTCTATCTTCCCAGATGTACTACTAGATGATTCCTCATCTGTGATCTTTATTTTTGCATTGATTCAACAAATACTTATTCAGTGGCTACTGTGGGGTAAGCACATGGTACAACCACCTTGTATAAAATCCATCTGCTTCTCCCCACTGAACTGTGATCCTCGAGGAGAGCGATTGCTCTCTATTGTTCCTCTTTGCTACCTTGCCCTGCTACACCACCTGACATACTGTAAGTGCTGAGTAATTCCTTGGACAAATGGAAAAAGAACTAAAGAGATTATTTGAACACTGTCAACACTACTTACAACCATCCTTTTACTTCAGTACAAAAAAATCTGATATAAGAGAGATATTCGGCTGGGGATTTAGCTCAGTGGTTAGAGTGCTTGCCTAGCAAGCACAAGGCCCTGAGTTTGATCCCCAGCACAGGAAAGAAAGAAAAGAAAGAAAAGAAAGAAACAAAGAAACAAAGAAAGATTACTGGTATTACCAATATCACTGATATTAGTAATAGTAACGTCAGCTTTGTGATTGCTCAGATTTGATGTTGTTAGATATGTAATATACACACATACACATATATATGGACACGTGTACACAACATGTAATTATATATATGTATTTTCATATTTGAACCTGAACATGTTTTAAACAGATAAAATAAGCTATTGACGTCATCATTTTCTCTTTTGACTTTTCACGTTTTTTATAAAAAGGGCATTTGTATACATGAAAAGAAAGGTAAAACTTCCTGTCCCAACAGATCTCTGTGCACACTACTATGCAAATAACTCTGTCTTCTTTAACCACAGCTTCTCATGAAGTCCCAAGCCAACATCCCCAATCACTGGCTAAACACATCCACCGAGGGAAGATGGTCTGTTTAAGAAATCGGTTCTCCTTCACTTGATTTTAGAATATCTAAAAACCAGTAAACGTGGAAACATTGCGATCCCAAAATACTATTATGTTTCCTGCCAAATTCCTCCTGTCTAATCTAAATCTCCTGGGTTTTCTATGATAATATGGAAGTATTTTGGTGACTGTCTCTTTACTAATCTACCAAACTAAAATTTTAATGTTCTTCCTTGTAACTCTAAATTATCAAAGGGGATGTCAAACATATTACTCTCTCCTGAATAGAAAACATTCCACAAGAAAACTTGCCTGGCCTCCAAAAACATACAATATTATGAAGTAGGAAAGAAAGGTAAAGAAACCACTCTAGATTAAATACTATATTTTTAAATACTATATTTTAACCTGATTGGATCCATATTTTTAAAACCTATTAGAGATATTTTTAGGCAATTAAGAACATTTAAATATGGACTCATTTAAATCTTATTAGAAATTTAATGTTAATTTTTTTGTGTGGTAACACTATTGTGGTTATATAAGAGAAGAACTTTATTCTTAGAAGACTGTGCTAAGTATGTATGTCACTATAGCTATGATTTACTTTTCCAGAGCTGGTGTGGGCAAAGGTGGTGTGTGTACAATGACATTGGTGAATCGAGGTCGGGGGTTCCCATCATTCTTTCAAATTTTCGGCATGTTTCAAATTTTTCAAGACAAAAAAAATCAAAATAAAATCATTTTTTGAAGGAAGATTTAAAAAAAAATACCTGTTCCCTATGCTAAAACACACACTTTTTCAAATTGAGGTTTCTCAGTACTGGAGATAAATAAGTCTATTTTTGCTAATTGATAGTAGAGAGATGCCAGGATTTGTTTCTCATTAACTCTGCCGCTTGAATTCTCTAACCTACTATAGCGTTTATCACAAGATTTGAGGTTAGAATTACTTTCTCCTACAGAGAAATTAGAAAAATGCAAGTTTAAAGCTTTCTCTAATAAACACTTCTTTGCTTGCACAAGTATTCCCCAGGAGAAAAATGTGTATATACAGTAAGTCCCCAATTTACCAACATTTAGTTGTGAACTTTCACAGATACAAACTGAGCTCCCCTTACAAACATTCCTGGATGTGAACAAATCACGGAAGTAGCTCACGTGTCTGCTGGACATCGTCACAGCTGTGCGCTCTGTGCTTACCGTACAGTGCCACAGCGTACAACAGCACAGTGCTCAGTCAGAGCCCCGGATGTCCGGAAGCAAGAGGAAAAGCAGGGGTGACGTGGAGGGGACTGCTAGGAAGTGCAAAGCAATATACATTTTATATTTGTGTCAAAGGTGTGTAAGACTCACTTTGTTGGATTACAAAAGAATCCAACTTACAAACGTTCTCCAGGAACGGAACTCATTTGTCAGTCTGGCATAATTTGTAGAAACACATACAAAAAAATCTCCCTCGTTCATTATTTCAATGTCCTAAAAACTGAGTTTGAGTAGGTTTGAGATTTTTCCACATACCTCAAGTCTTCCCTTCTGCAGCCTCCCTCCTTACTCTCACCCCATAGTTTCCCTATATGGACACCAGGTTCTAAGAGCTGTGTGCAGATGTAAATTTTATAAATCACTTGACAGAGTTAGCACTTCATCTTTGAATAAGACCTCCTTAAGAAAGTCTGCTGTGACTCAGTTAATGCCTTCCAGAATATTCTTTCCAAGTCCACATGTGGCATGAAATGCTTTCCAATGGCCAACAAGCAATAAAGGATGGGCCCAGAATTCTCTCTTCATAGGAAGAGGTCTGAAACACACATGCACACACACACACACAGTAGGGAACTTTATTCCAAAGGACTTTGAGTAGACAAAAGAGGATGTTTTATGAGATATAACCTTCCTGCAGAAATAAGAGGAAATTACGATCAAAGGGGAAAAAAATCAAAGTTTCCCTATTTTTTTAAGATGGGGGTTGGCCCTGGTAGGAGACAAATGACATAACCTAGATGGCACGATGTGAAAAGCATTAAGTGGCTCAAGTTTATCTCATGAGGGAAAACTACGAAACATAAAAATAATTTTTTTAGTTTCCAAAGTACTCTACACAACACTTGAAATAGAATGAACGTCAGATCAATTGCAGTAGATTTTAAACATTAAAAACTGCCTGCTCTCCAGAGTCATTATCATTTCTTAAACCCTCCCTCACTTCCCTCTCAGGCCAACAGCAGGAAAACGGTGTGTGCCGTCCGTTCTGTTTGCCATTTGTCAAAAAATCCAATTGCACCCTTGTTAAGTTTCAGTTTAACTTAACACTTTATGGTTTCAAGGGGCAATTTCTTTTTCTGGTTTTGCAATTATTATCCAAACATTAAAAAAAAAAAACAAGAAATATAACAACAGCATGGATGAAATTTTAGCTGTACATTTTCTAAGTTTGATCCTTATTAGGCATGTCTCCTGGACCTGAAGGTTAGGCTGAATTAATTGACGTATATCATCAAACTCTCTCCACATCTGGTCTTGTTACCACAGCACAGTGAGATGCAAGGATTTTTCACATGCTTCTCATTCTTTAGCCAGTACAATTTAGGTGTGAAAGGAATTTTCTTGCTACTTAAGTCTGGCTGTTTTCCCACACTGCTCTGTCCTGATAGGTCCTGCAGCTGCCAACGCTTGGCAAGTTTCAGACTAGACTCACTACATTGTAGATTCACTCTAATGAGTTCACCACTCGGCCTTGGTTTCCAAGAGCAGATCAAGGCTTAACAGAAAATCTTTCATTTACAGAAGAATTTTTTCTTCACAACTCGTAAGTGAGAAATGAGAAAACAATTAGAGAGTTCAAGTATATTTAGGAAGGTGAGGTCAAATTTGTTTTAGAAGTGCTACTAGAGGTAACTGCTGTTTGCTTTCTTGTTTTCCTTGGGCATAGGAGAAAAATATAGTTCCAATCAGACCACTTTTAGGAAGCTAGGTAAATTGCTGAAGCAACAGTCATTGTTTGTGTAGTATAAAACTAGCTCTGCAAAAACCAGAGTGAGGAGAAAGTCTTGGGCCGTATATAATGCTTTGGTTAGTGCACGAGATGATAATACAGGCTGAGTATCCCTAACTCAAAAATCTAAGATCCAAAATGCTCCAAAACCTGAAACATGTTGAGCACCGACATGATGCTGCATGTGGGAAATTCCACACTTGAATTCAAATGACAGGTCAGGCACACTAAAAAAAAAAATTGTACAAAATTACTTTCAGGCTGTAAGGTGTATATGAAACACAGGTGAATTATATGTTAAAACTTGACTCCCATCTCCAAGATATTTCCTTATATATAATTAAATATTCCAAAATCTGAAGGAAAAAAAAAGATCTAAAATCTGAAACACTTCTGATTCCAAGCATTTTGGATGATGGCTACTCAACCTGCATAGTCATAGAGTTTATGGAGTCCTACTCTTATTTTTAGAAATGTGAAGAGGATTTTCATATGCATCAATACATATTCCTAGGGATCTAAGTAGATGAACTGTGATTTTTCCCATTTTTGAAAATGAAGACAACACAACACAACTAAGAAGTATACTCTGGTTACAGCATCTGGAAGTGGGAATTCCATCCCATGCTCATAACCATAAAACCGCTGTCATGGCTTATGTCTAGATGCCCCCCACCCCAAAGCCTCATGCATGCGTAGGTGAGGCTTTTCAGAGGCGACTGGATCTAGGGTGTGTGATACTGGGATTAAAGGTGTGTAGTACTAAATTAGTCCATTGGTTGGTTTAGCATAATTCTGGGTGTGGACAGTGGGAAGGCCTACCCTATGTAGGGGTGGCATCACCCAAAATGCTTGTGGCATGGATGGGATAAAAGGGAAAGGGAGGCTTGCTTCACTGCTGCTTGCTGCTCCCTGCTCTGCCATGAACTTTTTCTTCTCTGTGATGCTCCTGGGCCATGATGCCCTGCCTTGGAGTAAGCCTCTACAAACTGCAAGCCAAAATAAACATTTTCCTCCTTTCACTCTTGGGTGTCAGGTATTTTGTCTCAGCAATGAGAAAAGTGACTAAGACAACCACACAGACATATCATAACCTAGGCTGGGAGCTAGGAAAGTGGGAACCCAAACCTAGGCCACATTCTTTCTCGGTTATTACACACTGATTAGTATAAACTACCCAAATGAATAACAAATCCTTTTAAAATGGCTATTGAAATGCAAGTCCAGGCAATAAATTTGACCCTTGATACCAGAGAAATACTGGGGTAGGCAGAGGCTTTCTGTGGTTCCCATACCATTTTAAGAACGCTAGAAGTCAGGAGTCCAAATTTTTTTACTGACTCTTTGGGGAAAATTTAATGGCTTCAGGCTGTTTCTGAAAACTGCTCGGACTAGAACTACTAACTTAGCTATCAGAGTCTGAATTCCCTGACCCACTGCACCCTTCAAGGGAGCCACTTCTCTGTTTCAGAGGTTAAATCCAGTCGAGGTACCTGAGCTGCACTTATCAACACCGCTGTCTGTTTGCAGGACAGAGACACAGGAAGGCAGACTTGTCTCAACGTGATTGGAGGAAGGAAAAGAGACGGTGTCTTTGTCATTTCCCATCACTGGGACTAAATACCCAGCACCTAAAACCTAAAGGAGAAAGGACTGTTTTGACTCACAGTTTTTAGAAGATTCAGCCCATAGTCAGCTGACTCCAAGGCTGGAAGGGCGCAGCAGGAGCGTCTGGTGGAGGAAAGCTGCTCGGCCATGGCAGTCAGGAAGCAGAGAGAAAAGGCAGGAGTGAGAAAGACAGCTAGACCCTTCCAGCTCCCGGCCCCAGTGACCCGCCCCTTCCGACCAGGCCCCATGCACAACAGCACTCTCAGCTTTGAACCCATCGATGGATTAATCCTCTGATAAGTACAGTGCCACTGTCATCCAGTTACCTTCCCAATGCCCGGCGTCTGAACACAGGAGCCTTTGGGGGGACGTTCTGGATCTAACCAATAACAGAAAGCTCCTTAGCAATATATGTCTAACTTTGCTAGAATTAAGGGCAGAGGACCGAGGAAGTTATTATAAGCAAGGCAGCTTTTTGTTATAAGACTAGAGATGAAATTCTGAAGACCTGAAATAGAATCCCTCGTGGATATCTGAATCTTGTACCTCCAGTCCTCATGAGTAATGCCCTGACTTGCATCTCCTTGATAAAGTGTCACAGAATTTTACATTTTATTCCATATAAGCACTCTGTAAATATGTTAGAATGATAAAATGAATAATTTATAACTTTGAAACTAGTGCCTCTGAGAAAAACCTAGAAAAGGTGGATTTGGTTAACAGGAAGAAGCAAAGGCTGGGAGATAACGTACAGTTGAACAAAACCACAAAAATTTTTAATAAAAATAGTATGTGGATATCCTTTCTTTCTGGAATAATCTAAATGTAGTTGTATTTTTTAAAAGAAAGTAAAGATCCCATCCTTTTTAAAGGAACACATCGATTATGGTAATGAAAACCACTAAGTGCTTTTTGGTGTGAGATACTACGTTAGTTGCTACGCACAGCAATTTGGACTGAAATCTTCCCCATTCCTTTAGGAGTTATAGTCCTGTACCATACACTATAACAAATGCTTGCTGGTTGATTAATCTCAGAAAAGAAAAGTACGGAAAAAAACGTAGAAGGCTCCAAGCAGCAGAAGAGAAATAGTGAATAAACAGATATTGAAGTATTTACATTGCATTTGTGGTAGAAGCAGTGAGAAACGGCATAGATGATCAACGCCCAACAGAAGCTGTTAACAACAAAATTTTAAAAATCTGCCCCGCAAACTATGAGACCATTTCTTTCATATTCTCACTATTTAGCCACACAAGACATAATTCCTAATTACCTACTGACTTCATAGAACAAGTTAAAAAAAAAATCGAAATCAAGTTACGTCAGGATTTTCTCCATGAAGTTATATTTCTCAAGGAAAATATTCAACCCATTTAATGTAACTAAGATGTGCATAACTGTATTTGTTTTCCTATTTTTAATCAGTTCTATGAAATGGCCACTGCAGTTTTGCAAGGGTGTGTTCAACAGTGGGGTAAGGCTATTAAGCCTTTGAAATCAAATTCAATCTACGGCAAGGCAAGTCCTCACCCACTATTTCACTGCTTCCTTCCCAGACAGCTCCTGAGCAATCATGGCTAGTATAAATAAATGCCAGGTAATGGAACCATTGCCTGGGAAAGCCCCTTTTACATTACTGTCAGTTCTAGTGTGGCCCACAATGCTACTCAGGGAAAACGCAAGTGCGGTGGGAGGTCCCACCATGTATGCATCCATTTCGTGGTCACTGGCAGCATCTGGTTGAAAAATGTGGATTGTAAGCAGTGAGTAAAAAATGCAGTGCCATCCTGAGAGTATTGATCATTTATCCTCTAAGTTTTCTGAGAAAGAAAGGACCAAAAATCACTTGCATCCTCCTGAGTCTTTGATACAGTCATAAATACTCAGAGGCGCCAAGACAAGGAGAGAGAAAGAGATTTCATCAAGCTTGCCAGTTTTATTTTTATATTTTAAACAAATACTTGTTCCCCATCTCTGGGCGCACATTCAGAACGATGACTTGCCAGTAGCTTTTGGTGGCTTCAAGGGAGGCTTTAGGATTTATTGATATAAAAGAAACAAGCATAAGAAAAGAACACTCACATTAACTACCATTATGTGCTTTTTGCAGCTCTGCAGATGACAGGACCATCAATATCCTGCTAAGTCTGCAGAGCAGTCAGGGCTGTTGTTGAGAGGTTAGGAGGAAAAGATGCAGGCGGGCACGGGAGCCGCTGAGACGTCAACCTGAGGCCTCCAGGCTATGTGTGAGAGCAGAGCCCCACGGTCCTGAATGATCCAGTAGCTAAACGTCGAGCTAATTTAGATTCGGGCCAGGAGATTCCACGGAATAAAAATAAATACTTAAATGGTATGAGCAGACCATTTTTATTAACACATGTTTGAGATACCCAATGAATACATTCATTATGGAGAGTTGGTACTTGTACACGTCACAAAAGATACCGCATTATCCTCAAATGAATTAAAGTGTCCTGGGTGAAATCACCAGTCCCTCTCCAAATGGCCCATCAACTGTCATTCTTTGGTGAAAATGACTGCAAAGCGAATCCACTGGAGATGCTGGGGACTCCCGGGAGGGCCAAGCACAGACGTGTCCCCTGCAGAGGCAAGTACTGCACCACCGTGTGTGACATTCTGTGTTTTACCTTTAACATGCTTGTGAGTTGGGCAGTCTATCCCATAAGACATCCTTTTTTGCTTTACCTTGGGGCTCAGGATTTAGTCCAGTGGTTAGAGTGCTTGCCTTGCAAGCACAAGGCCCTGAGTTCGATCCCCAGCACCAAAACAAAAAAGCTTTAGCAAGAAAATTTAGTGATAGTATATGGTCATTTTGTTGGAAGTTGTTACAGCAGGCAGAAGGGCCCCTTTCTCTGTGTCAGGACTCAGACTCGGTTGGAGCAGTTCTACCTGAGGACACTAGCAATCACGGTTACACTCTTTGCCACGACTCTCTTTGAAGAAGTCGTTCCCCGTGCCCGTTTTATATGAAGATCCATAAGCTCTTATCCAAACCAAATATCATTGTCAACAGTCCCACACACACAGTTGTGTCAAGAATAATAACTCAAAGATGTAAAATGAAGTTTTACCTCAACATTTTTGCTAGGTGAAGTATTCTTTACATAAATGGATAACTGGCGAATAATTCCAAAGTAAAGTTTGCATTTCCTATTGAGATTTACAGTTCAAATCGATATGCTGTGTTAGCGACGTCACCAAATACAGGAGTCTGTTAGACTTGAGGCCCTTGGGAATGTATACAGCGGGCACAGAAACATTTAAAATGAACAGGTGGCCAAATGGAGAACTACAGTCTTTGCGCCTTTGTGTAATTTTTTTTAATTGAAATCAAAAAAGAAGAAAAATTTCCAAGGAATAAAAGTAATAAAATACAACTTCAGGCTCTCTCCATCCGCAATTTAAGCAAGCCCTTCTAAAAACCACAGAAAGCAAAGTATTTCTCCTCTGAGGTCTTGAAGTCACCCACTCGGTACCGTTATTAACTGGTCTCTTACGTGGACTGGTGGAAGGCCTCTTCCCTGAGTGTCTTTCATTGTGCTGTCATGGTGGCCTCACTCTCCCGAATCAATTCAAAACGTTTACCTTTCACGATCCTTTTTACTTTGGGGAAGAGCCAGAGGTCCCCCAGTGCCAGATCTAGTGAATAAGGTGGGTGAGGACACCCTGTAATATTTTTATGAGCCTGCCTTACCTTGCGTGTCATGTGGCAGCAGCATTCACTGTATTTTTTAACCACGACTTGTAAAGACATTCACAAAAGACAACTTCCAGAACTGTTTCAGAGAGTGGCGAGAATGGGATAAGTGTGTTCAAAGCAAAGAGGAGTATTTTGAGGTGGATTAATATACCTTTTCCTGCAGTCATTTTTTAATGTAAATAGTCACCCTATGTTTGATTTCTCATTGGATTCCCCCTCAAAACCTGTCTAACAGGCTGGGGATTTAGCTCAGTGATTAGAGTGCTTGCCTTGCAAGTACAAGGCCCTGAGTTCGATCCCCGGCACCACAAAAAAAAAAAAAAAACCAAAAAACCTGTCTAACATTCATTTCTGAAACAGATGATTCTATTAATTTCTCATCCTTCATCTCATCAGCTTCAAGATGAAAACAATACAGCCCTGACTTCATAGGTTTGTTGGGAGTAATATGTGACATACAACGCACTCGGAAAAGGTGCTTGGCAACGGGAATATTGGAAGAAGGAAATAAATTTTAGCAACTGGTATTGTATTATTATTATGATTGTTTGTGAAAGTATTAGGGACATCATATCAAGGCAAACTTTAGTTGAAAATGACGAGCTTTGGAAACTGCTAGTGGCTACCCTTTTGAACACCTGTCAAGTCTCGGGCATTACATTAGTAATACTTACACCCATTGCCTCTAATTCTTGCAAAAGTAACACAAAAGTGTTGACATCTCAATTTTAAAATCAAGGAAACAGAGATTCAAATACTTTAGATAATTTGCCCAAGGTCACACAAGTATTTAAAAAATCAAAGTTCAACAAATAAGTGAAGGAGTTTTTAGGTAAATGAAGGCTTAGCTTTGATAGCGCTATTCTTGCCTCAGGCTGCCCGCTCATGCATAGGTGTTTGTGAGCACGTGTCCTCACACACCCCAAAAACCACCCAGCATATTGGAAACATCTTGAACTGTGCAGTCACATTTAAACATAAGTTTAAATACACTGCCCAGAGTGCGCTGCTGGGTGACCTTCTCTGCATAACAATGTCCTGAAAAAAGTCACCGAACTAGCTGAAGACCAAACATTCCCTCATGACTTCGATGACATCTTTGGAAATACTAATCCTGAGGTATTTCCATCTTGCTGCAGTGAACGCCATGTGCATGGGATGGAACTCACCCGGGACTGCAGTTCCTGAGAGTGACTCTGCCATGCCTTTATCTCAATAACGGAGAAAAGTTCGCGATTGGATTGCTCATTAAAAAGAATGCCAGAAAACACAACAGGCACCATCAGTACACAGGACATACTGCTTAGGAGGGAAGGGGATTTTTAAACTCTACAAATCTGACCTAAGTACCGGCCGGCCAGTGTTTAAATCTGGAACCCGGAACTATGGTTTCTTTGGGGGTACATACTTCCAAATAGAGAGTCTGAGACACTTCTGAAACCCACAGCCACAGTAGTTCAGAAGAAAGGGGGATTAGAGCCTATGCTTTGCCTTCAAAGAGACCTGAATTCTAATTTTAGTGCTGTCACCTACTATTTCTGTAACTAATCTTACTGTTAGATGATTTATGGCCTTTTGATAAAGCGCAAGGATTCTCGGTATTTCCGAGACCCAGCTCGGGAGAATCTGATGTGCTGTCATCCCCCACTCCGAGCTCCCTCCTGGCAACAGCCTAGGGGGGCTGGGCCGGGCTCCAAGGAGGGCCCCCACCCTGCATCTGTTTCCCATTCCCTGTTTAAGTACTCACTTTCGCGGTCCTCCTCCTCCATCCTCATGGCTCACCGTGCATCCCTGAGCCTCTCCCTTTCCCTTTGGTCTTCCTTAAATCACTCTCTTAGTCTCAGGCAATTTCTCTCTCCTATTACATGCATGAGTGAAAAGTGCAACCTGAGACGATTAAAATATTAAAAATTAAAGTCTTGGGTGTTAAGACAAATTAGACTTAATAATAGGCAAGAGATGGGAGGATGGAAAAAAGAATGAAGATGTGCTTGTACATGTGCCAACACTCCATGAGGAATATAATCATAATGTATTACAAATATATACTAATAAAAATTAATAATAATAATAAGCCAGTGACATCAAGAGCCCAAGTATTCATAGGTTTTCTTTATAATCTCTACACAAACCACAAGTAGTGAAAGCCCAGGCTTGGAAACCCAATAAATCTGGGATCTATTCCCAGTTCCAACTCTTACTACTAGTTCTTGGAAAAATCATAAAGCCTAAGACTCCTTCTCCTTTACTATTATGGTGAGAAATAAAGCAAAATCATTCACATGAACCACTTAGCACAGTGTGTCCACGGTAAGAAGCCTGCACCGCCTGTTGACTGTTACAAATGCTACCTCCCTTCTCCTATCTCTTGCACCTTGCTTTTCTTGGACCATCAGAATTCAATTATTTTTTTCAATTGCTTTGGATCAAACTCAGGGCCTCACATTTGCTAGGTGAGCACTCTACCCTTGCTATAGTCACAGATCCCAAATAAAATTTTAACACTTTTTTTCTACTGTTACAGTAGGGAGAGTCATAAAATCTTCTTCTGTTTTTATATGTATTTATAAGAAACGAGCTTCGTTATGTGATATTGCAAGCTAGCATAGAAAACTAAATGCTGAGAAGTGGTCGAGTGGGTGGATCAATAAATCGCAAGTTCCAATTTCAGCTTGACAAACTTTAGATCACAACCTACTTAGAAGTTTATAAAAGAAGTCTTTAGAGTCTTAGTGGAAATAGACTTATTTATTCATTTTAACTGTTCCCTGGGTTGCAGCCCCGCTCCAATTTGCAGGTTTTCAGACAAAATTATAAGGGGCTGCAGAACACGTCTGGTCTCAGAAAGAACTGGAGGTCATCAGGGAGGCTTCCGGGAAACACAGGGACCATGACCCTGACCTTTAGGATAGAGTGAGGAATGGCGTAGCCAGATCAAAGATTAAGGAAAAAAAGAAGGTGGCATTATGCCGACATAATGAATGGTTTGCTTAGCAAACAGTGGAATGGAGGTTCTTTGGGCCCCCAAAATGCCTCAGCAGCAATGAACTTGAAGGGTTCCAGTCTGGAGCAAGAGGGGTAGGCAGCTGCCGGCTCCCCGAGTGGATTTGAGCTTTCAAAGCATGAAATTTGAAATAAAAACCAAGCTCCCTTTTTCTGCAGAATCTACTGCCTTCTTTCCTGAAGTACTAGAATATAGTGTGTTATCATTAAAAAATAAAAAGAAGAAAATTAGAGGAAAAAAGTCAAGAAACTATAATCTTAAGGGAAGAAATGATGAAATTTTTCTTTGTAAATTGTCTCGGAAGAAACTAATCGGTTTTTGTTAGCAGCTGGAAGCTATACTTATTCTCATCCATGAAAGTGAAAGTCTCACTAGTTAATTTGTCTTTGTCTCTCTTACTCATCTTCCCATGTCTCTCTTACTTGGATGTGTCCTTGGATAGATTCACGATAGAAACTCAGTCGTGAATTCTGGCAGGGCGTCTTTATTTTGCCTTCTTTTTGCCCATTTATTATGTGTGAAATAAGATAGATTCCATATGTAATGTATCCTTATAGCACCTGATAAAGTATCATGTTAAGAAATTATGATGTGAGTCTTTTACTAGGTATGTTAGTCTTGAACAGCATATATAATGTGATATTTTCCTTCATAAGCCAGCGGTCCTACAAACCCAAATATGGGCTTATTTTGATCATTTATGTCAAGGTAAATGTGATTAAATAAAGTGGAACATTAGTAGAGCTAAGGAAATAATAAAATACTTGAGTTTGGGAACGCGTTGACTTACATGCCTTAAATCTGAGTCAGACTTCCCTCGATACTAGTGTTTGGAAAAAGAATTTGCTCCTTCCCCTCCATCCCATAGCCAGACTGAGTATTTATTACCGCATTTTTCCATTTTAGCTTCCTTTGTCATTCCAGGATAATCAGAAGGGAGTTCCATATTTTACTATTTCTAGATTTCAGAGACAGAAAAATGATAGGAGCTTGGCCCTTCGTGTAATCGGTTTTTTCTTCTGCAGTTATATAAACGCAATACTGATCTCACATAGATTCTGTACCCCGAAGCGTTGTACCCTTTCCTCCCTTCCCCATGCATTCATTCAGCACACATTTATTGGCATGCTAGAGCCACAGGCCCAACAAGGCAGGCACAGGCAGTCCCCAGGTCCAAGTGACAGGAGTCATCCTAGCTTCAGATGAAGGCTGATACTGTCCCTTGCTCACATCTCTCAGCCCTGCCTTCTCAGGGTTGGCTCTGCTTTCGGACTGATTTCCTCTTATAGTTCCAAGACTGCTTTCTGCAGCTCCTGGAGCTACCTCCTTTGTCATTCACTTCCAGTCAGAAAAAGTCCTGTTCCCACACAGGTCAAATAAGGGACCTGGAACCGAATCTCTTTGGTCTCTGTCAGTATGGCCTGCGTTATGTGCCAACTCCTACTCAGTCCATATGATCAGGGTGTGGGATACGCGATGGGTTTAAGCTAATCATAGTTCACCCTTTTGGCCAGCAGAGCCCACTGCACATGAATGAGAAGCCCAGGCACTTCCAGGGCACAGAATCAAGGCTGGCAGGAACAAGATATGCCCGTTGAAGTCCCTGTCCTTACGGATCTAATAGCCTCTAAAGACCTGGCAGGATGATAGGAACTCAGCAACTCAACCCATACATGAATCATTTCTGATCGATGAGGGCTAACAAGTGTGTGGCTCTGGGACTCTTCCCATGGCAACCGGATGCAGGCTGCACATCCTGTTAAAAACCACCCCTGAGCAGCCACCATATGCTCAGAGCTGCTGGCCCCTGGCAGTGATTTAGAGGTGAAATCTTTCGTGTCCAATTAGCCTACACTTTGATTCATGACGTGCCTAAGAATTCATCTTTATTTATAAAGTTCTAGGTTTCAAATAAATTTGACAAGAACTGCTGAAAGTTAAAGTGTTTGCAAGGATGTTAGTTTCCTCAATTAATCATGATTTAATTTTCCCCATGTAGAGCTGGTTAGAGAAAAATTGCAAACAGTCAGCTCCATTCAAACCTCCCATTAGTGGAAATATTCTTCCTCGCCCTTGTTTTCCACTGCAAAGGCTGGATTGACTTCCAAACTCGCATTTTATACCTCATCGTCAATCTAATGCTCCAAGTTGGTGCTTTTTAACTTTAGCCCCACAAATGGAATCACGGAGGAAGCTTTAGCAAATAGCAATGCCAAGGTCTCAGAAGATTCTCTGGCAGTGGGGTCCAACGAGCAGCCAAGGTTAAAGGCCTCTGCTCTAAGTAGAGCCTCCTTAAAGACAAAGATGTGTCTCCTGAGAAACGTGCCCAGTTTGCACACACACACCCATTTACACGTTATAGCCAATCAGAAAAGAGTTCAAATTGGCTTGCCATTAAATCAAGCCCAGAAGGAGGGACAAATGCTCTCACAGCAGCAAGTCACCTATCTGTGCATGCCCCCCGCCCCCAACAGACACAGCCTCCATCTCCCCACTGCAACCACTTGGTCTCAGCTACCATCATCTTTTACTGCACTAAATGTACAAGCTGTAAAGTGTGCAAGTTCTCCAGGCCATTGTCTGCTCATTCCTCCTCATTCACTACCCTCCAGCTGCCACAATTTCTTTTCCTCTGCTTGTTCCCATCTCAGGGCCTCTGGAAGTGTTTTCCTTCTGTCTGGAATGTCCTACATACGGACACCTGACATCCCTCAAAACACACCAACACTCGTTGCCTTACTCATTCTCCTTACTGCTTGGGGCATCTTCCCTCAGGAAGGCTGTATGCCTTCCATTAGTAGCCTGATGCCTACTCTAAAGTGAGACTCTCCCTTCACATTCTCTCGCCACCTATCTTGTATTTCCCTAGTGAGAGGTAATTTGTACAATATCTGGCTCCTGCTTCAAACTATAAGCGCCCTGACAACAAGGACAATTCTGTCTTGCTCACTCAGGTATTCCCTGGCACCCAGCTTTAATTCGGCTCATAGCAGATGCCCAGTGAATAATTATTCAATTTTTCAACAGAAACGAAACAAGTGTGTTCTGTTCATTTACTTACACTGAGGGATGTTATAAGAAATATCCTATAAACTATACAGCCGTTTTTACTCACAGTGACACTTAGGGCCCTTTCCACTACATTCTCCTCACAAAGACACTTAGAAAAGTGCTTTTCACGGTCTTGATTTTTGGAGTAGTTTTATTTTTCTTAAGGACTCAGTTGGGGTTTTGCTACCATATTCCATAAATCATAAGATCTTGATTCTATAATCATTCAATAAATCATTCCCCAATTAGGCATCCCTCTTTGCTTTCACTGATTAAGACACTCAGAGCCAAATCTGCTGACCTTGCCCCTCCAGCCCTGCCACCCCCAGAACAGACTCTTGTGTATGACTCATTCTAACCTCACTCCAATTTCCTCTAATCGCCTCTGCCTGCATTTTCCCTGTTTCTTATTCTTAATTCTAATATATGTATATGACATCCATATTCTGTCTGGAACTAAAGAAGATATAGTAAATAAATTAAATAATGAATAATAACTTATTCAAGGAAAAGAGAGAGAATGTCTACATGACCATTTGTGTTTCAGAAGATTCAACAACTAACACCTCTTTCCCTGCTTGAAAGAAAAAAGAGTCAAACAGAAAACGATCAGAGCGACCCCGGGCGCACAGGCCAGAGTGTGCTTTGTACACATCACAGATAGCCCTGGAAAACAAAGGTCGGGGAGGGGGTGTGATTACCTCTAAGCTTCAGCAAGCTCTCTGTAGACAGGTGTAGACAGGTCACAAAGAGAAGTGGGGGAGAGGCTGAGCAATGCACACCTAGTTACTGCTCCCAAATTTATCAGTCTGATCATTCTCTCTACCCCCCTGGTGGCAGCCAGGACAAGAGTGTAACACCAAGTAAGGCCCTTCACATGGAAGCATTGAGTCAAGAGAAAGGTTGTCCTCTCTCCCCAAATATCATTGACTTCAGAACGTACACAGGATGATCAAAATACCCTGTGCATCTTTAAATAAAAATTGATTATGGTAAAAGATACATTGCCATTAATCTCCCTCAAAATATCTCCCTTTATTCCATCTTTCCCGCCATTTTCTGAAGCAATTCTGGAAGTTCCCTTTGACAAGTGTCTCTATGAGGTGATCAAAGTAGAGGGAAGGCTGCTACTGAGTGGCATCCCACGGAAAGGCAGGCTTGTAAAAACATTATGGTGTGTCCTCATCCACCTTATTCACGAGATCTGGTGCTGTGTGGCTTCTGGCTCTTCCCCAACATCAAATGAAAGGTAAACACTTTGTGTCAGTTCAGGATGTCAAGGTAGCCATGACAGCCCAATGAAAGACACTCACAAAAGACAACCTCCAGAACCACTTCAGAAAATGGCAGGGAGAATGGGATGAGCGTGTTCAAAGAGAGAGGCAATATTTTGAGAGAGGTTAATGGTAATAAGTCTTTCACTGCAACAAAATGTTTATTTAAACATTCACTGTATCTTTAAAATTACACTTCATATATTTCAGCTAGGAAATATAAAATCACCATATTCATTTCCTGTTGGTACGGTAACAAATTAACAGAAATCTATTATCTTATTCTGTCCCCTTCCCTCCCCGCACATACTGGGGAATGAACCCAGAGTCTCACATATGCCGGGCAAGTGCGCTCCCCCAGAGCTAGAACCTCAGCCCTGTCTCAGCACTCTAAAGGTCATAAGCCTGAAATGCGTCTCAGTAGGTTGAGAGCAAAGAGCCAGAAGACCTCCTGGCCTGGGGAGAACTCATACTGGGCCTCTTCTGGCTTCCCAAGATGCCTACATTTCTTGGCTCATCACCCCTTCATATGACTCCAGCCTCTGTTTCTGTTCCAATACCAGTTTCTCTGACTCCACTCTCCTGCCTCGCTCCTTCTCTTAGGAGGACACTTGTAATTTTATAGAGCCCACAAAGTAATCCAAAATAATCTCCCCATTTCCAAATCTTTAACTTAACCATGTTGCTAAGTCCCTTCTGTCATAGAAGGTTCTGGAAATTAGGACATGGCCATCTCTGGGGATCAGTGTCCTCTCTCCCACCATTACACCAAATGATGAGACATTTATGAATACACCAAGGTATGAATTTGGAGTGTGTTTAAAATCATAACAAAGAACAATCTCCAGTATCCAGTAATCCATTCAAACCTGTTCATGAATTCAAATAGTTCAGCCCAAAGACATGATAGAAAATATTTCTAACTGTAGAAAAGAATATTTGCAAACCCAAGGATATTTTCAAACATTGATTTTAACCCTAGGGGGAAAAAAAAATCATTGCTTCCTAGTCAATAGCCCTCCAGCACGCCCGGTGAGTGAAGCAGATGTTGGTTAGTGCTCCTGCCTGGAATTCGCCTTCTCTGCTGTCCCTGACAGTCTCCCCGGGCCTCCCCCAACTCCTACCCCTGCCCTGACCACGTCCCCACTCCACGCCCATCCCACACTGCGCCAGCATCAGCACAAAGACATAAAGATGGGATAAGAACCTTCTCTCCAAGAACAAGAACATGGAGACGAGATAATATTTAACAGAGAAATTGGGTAATTCTCCATAACAATTTAAGAAGCAATTTGGCTTGATTTTTAGATAATTTTTCTGGCTCTCCTACTCACTCCAGAGTTTTTAAGTATATTTTTTATTCCCCTTGCCCCTCCTTACATTTTTATAAACTCTAAAAGGTCAAGGCCTCTATCACCCTCAAGGTGAATGCCTTCAGAATCCAAAGTCACTTGTGCCAAGCACCACTCGACAGATACAAAGGTTGTTATTAATCCTGAGCATCAGGCTGTCATTCCTGCCTGCACAGGTCAATTCATCGCTCCCCACCTGCTAAAATTACACATCTCTGAATACCTCAAGAGCATGTCAGCTTAGACAATATTTTAAACCAGTTAGTATTTTCGTATATTCTTTTATTTTCTTTTGCCATCCTCTCTGTTCCTCCAGGCATTTCAATTTTTAGGCAGGTCCACACTGATTGATTTGTAGGCTCCTCCCTCTCACTGTGTCTGAGATCAGCTGCAGAAAACAACTAGTTACAAATGCCAGACCTCATGGCCAGCTAGAAGACCCGATGACCGCAGATCGCAGCCCAAAAGAGAAAACTCTTTGCTGACTGTTGAAGTGTCAACCAATGTGATAGTTTTAAAAAGCATGAATTTGTCTCAAGAGGTAGGGATAATGGTCATTTATACTTTTTATTTCTTTTAGTCTGGCACATAATTAATGGATGCTTTCTGATATTTTTCTTTGTGCTTCTTAGCTGCGGAGTTGGACTGGGGAACAAAGTCACTGTAGCTCTACACTGTCCCCATGATGCTTCCAGGAAGTTCAGTGGTTAGGGTGAGAGCAGACCCAGCCCCTTGCAAAGGTTGGGTCAAGGGCTCGAGCTGCTCCTCCAGGCCCTCAAACTGGTGACTTCAATGGCCACCTCATGTCCCACAAGACTGGATCAGAGTAGCATCAGCTGCCAGCACTGGGAGCTGGCCAAACACTCCATCACGGTCTGTCTTGGAGTGTGCCCAAGCCATGGCTCAATGGCTTCCTTGTTTTCTAGAATTGATCAGTTTCAATTCCACCACTGTGCCTCCTGCCATCCCAACAGCAGAAAGTACCACCAGCACCTTCTGCCGTGATTTCCTGAGTGCTGGGAAAGCTGCAGGGCTCCACACACTCCCTTCCCACCCACCAGATGCTCCTCTGATCCTTCCTAGAATTGACCGCTTTGCTGTGATCCCCCGGAAGTGGCTGCCCTCCCGGAGGCTGCAGAAGGATATTTAAAGCCATCATTCCATTCAGTGCATACTCACTGTCATCATTAGCAGGGCACCGTGCTGGGCCCTGGAGGTTCGCCTTTGCCTATCAGGAGCATACAGGCCAGTGTGTTACTAACCTATTACGTGACTCCTCAGTGTATGGGGAATAAGAAAACAAGATAGATTTTGATAAGGAAGAAGAGGAAAACAGAACAGCAATTACCTGGGGCCAGATAGCAGAAAGCAGAGTGAGAAAAACACCCAGAAAAGATGAACTTGGTTTCACCAGCCACGCCTACAGCCACGTCTACACAGGTTGTCTTGGTGGACAGATGGACAGGTGTTTCCACATGTCCCTAAGCACATTAAAAAAAAAAATTAGGCCACAGAACTTCAAAAAGACACTCACAATTCCATACAGAAGCAATCATGTTGGCTTTTTATGGGCAGCAAGCTGCTGGGTACAGTTGACTAAAATACTGAAATAAAGACCAAAGAAATGCAGCCCTTTCCATGGTGTGCCCCTCGCCCCATCGCTTGCCTCCCTGTGCTCATACTCTCCAATTCTGAGAGCAAATTCCCCTCAGCGATGACTCAAGGGAGCAAGACACCCCAAGCTCCAAGACTGCATGTTTCTACTTTTATCTCTTGGCCAAAGTCCCTCTTGTGCCTCAAATCCCCAGTGGGGAAGCCAGCAGCCCTCTTGGGAGGCCTCCTCCCTCCCAGCAGGTCCCTGCCGCTCTCTGCAGGGTTCACACTGGGATTCTCCCCGACTCCTGGACTTCTGAAGACCGCAGAGGGACCAGCAAGCATGCGCACTTTGGTGATGTGCAGACTCAGTTTCCTTTCTTCTTTCGTTCTTCACCCCCTTGGGGAACTACACTTCCCCGTCTCGTCCAGGGAGGTCAACCATCAAAGGGTCAGGTCACACTGCAGGAGGGTGAAAGGAGGATGGAGTGTGGGCCACAGATCACGACAAGAACACCAAGGGATCCTGCCAAACCCGCATATAAGAACCACCACCCGGTCCCCCTCTACATCCTCATCTGCCCCCATGACAAGCTCCTGCCTGACTCGCACTGTGACAGCAGCAGGGGGCAAGGGCCTGGCTCTGCTCTCTGTCCTATCTCATACTCCACTGAAGGGCCCCCAGTCCAAGGGCTGCCATCTTCTCCATTTCTTTGTTAAAGCCGTATCTCTCGGGGTCTGAAGAAGTGACTCTTCGCCTTGACTTCACCAAGAACACGTCCTCCACCACGAACAGAAAGGTGCCCTGCGTGGCTGCCGGCCAAGACATTTGCAGGCCATGTAATGCCCTTGATCGTTTGCTCATCGACCTCTGCTCCTGCGGCTCGGGCCCTGTGCCACTCACCCCCGCCTTGTAAGCTGGCACCAGTTACCACCTAACATACTCGCATTTCATTTATCGTCCCTTTGAGAATCCCTGTAGCGGGCCCAATACTCTGCAGGATATTTGTCCTCCGGGGAAGAGCTCGTGGATCTGCTCAGTCCCACCACACAGTCCTCATTAGAATGAGAGGTCAGAGGGGAGCGAGAGGTACAAGGTGGACATGCCGAGCTGCGGGGGAGATGACGGGTGTGCTGCTGTGGCTCTCCTGACCATACCGACATTCGCTCATCTGCGACACCCTGGGTCTAACCTCGTCCCTCTGTCAGTCTCTTCTTGGGGGACAGTGCTCAGTGATGAATGAGTCCACCCAGAAAAGAACAGGCCATTCGGAAGTGACAAGAATCTCTACCGCTCTCTCCCCACCAGTCCCACACACACCCCCGGCCCAAGCTTCCAGGGCCCCTTGCCACAGCCCCAGTGAGTCAGGAATCCTCCAGAGCTGCTCTGAACTCCCTACTCCAGAGAGGCTAATGTCGGAGGCTATCTGGGTGACCCGGTCAGTTTAGGGGAACAATGGCGATCTCTTGAAATCTATGAGTCAGGCTTGAATCAGAACAGAGTTGGGGCCTGCCCCGGAGTGGGACCCACCGCAGCTTCCCAAGACAGCTGAGCTAACTCACTCCCTCCTCACGCCCCCTGCCTTTCTCTCCTTTCTCTTCATCTTCTCTGCCCATTGCTCCCCTATCTTCTTCCCCAGCAAATGTGATATTTTTTCTCCTTGATTT
>PVJO010011441.1:0-59746 GCA_004026905.1 Hystrix cristata | reverse complement strand
CCCAAAGAGCCAGTCATCATTTTTCTCCTGTCTGCAGAGACTTTTTCTCATTAGCGGCCTTCTGTTTTTGTTGCATGATCTCAGAGTCCCTCTGCTTTCTCTGAGAAGTAGTCAAGCTATCCTCTTTTCTTTTTCCCTTGCTAATTTCTTGGGTTTTCTTCATATTTTTCTGGCGGGCAAGTTCCCGTTGATTTCCACGGGCCATGCTAACCACCCGGCCGGGCCCAGCGGAGGCCTTTTTCTTTTTTTTTTTATACAGGGTCTCACTATGTACTCCAGGATGGCCTCGAACTCATGGCAATCCTCCTGCCTCAGCCTTCTGAGTGGTGGGATCACAGGGATGTGCCTGTCTCAGGTTTTAAAAAGGGCTGGGGATGTAGTTCAGTGCAAAGGCCCTGGGTTCTCCTCTAGCACTGGAAAAAAATCTGGGCCATACCACCTCCTCTCCCTCCTGTTCTTTTTGCACAGAGCTCAGAGCAACGGGTTGCGGTTTTTCTTATATTTCTTTTTATTCAACTGCAAGAGAAGAATTTCCCTGTTTGTTTTGCTTTGTTGTTTGGGACAGTCTCACTACGTCGTTCAAACTGGGCTTGAACTCACTGTGTGCCCCAGGCTGGCCTCAAACACTCGGCCATCCTCCTACCTCAGCCTCCTGAAATTCTGGGATTACAGGCATGCACCACATGCCCGGCTGAAGTATTTGCTCTAAAAGAGTTACCTCAAGAGCATGATCAAATTCAACTGGCAATCTTTCGGCATGATTAGCATGATTTCAGTAAGAGTTCTGTTTAATGAGCAAACATGGATAAAAGACCAAAAGGTGCTGTGCAGCGTGCTCTCCCTGACACCCTTTTCAGAAGCCCAAACTTTAAATCCACCTCTCAGTGCCACTTCTGACCACTAAGTGGCACCAGAACTCAGAATTCCTCAGGAAATAGAAAAATGCAGTGGAACTTGACTGTAGGTAACTTGCTGTGACTCCTTAATTAATACCTTCTAGAAACTTATCAGTGGTCTATAATATGGTGTTCTTTTGGCCATTTAGTCTAGGTCCATGCCATGGGGAAGAGTGGGCTAAAATAAAATCACATGTGTGACTCATTCTTTACCCTCCTGCCCACTCCTGGCGGGCTCTTAGTTGGCTATAGATTTAGCAGCTTTTCTTTTTGCCACAGCAGCCTCCAGCAACATCAGGGGCACATCTGGACTTCATACTGTCAGATCGTTCCGCAAGCTGAAATGGATCTGTGATGATACCCTGTCAGAAGGCAAACCAAAATGGAAGGACAGGTTAGAGGCATCTTGAGGTACCCAAACACTAAAACTCTGCTGAATTAGGTTGATTTTCTGAGACAGGAGAGCAAACTTTATAATTCCATGGGGTCCTGGGAGTAGCCTCAGTCATTCCACTATACAGGTGGCCTTGTCTATCGGATTATTACTACTGTGAAGGGAAACCGGTTAGAGCTTCTCAAAGGTAGTCTCTAGGATGCCAGGAGAGTTGGTATTGCTCAGTCGATTTTGTTTTCTTTTGTGAGATTGTATGTGCTTTGTACCTTTGAAATGGAGACATCGAAATGCAAAACACCTTCCCTTCCCATCTTCTAATCTCCAGAAATAAAAATGTGCACAAACAAGAAAGTCCCACCTACCAGGGCTGGGTATAAGCACTAACATGTTGTTGCCTATGTCCAGATGCTGAGATTGCCAACAATGGCCAGCTTGACCACAGAGTGAGTGAGTGGTCATTCTCTCCAGGGATGAAGTGGCAGTCTTTGTTTTCCCTTCTGTCCCTCCCAAATGAGGCACCTGCAACACCAGCACTAGAGGACCAGAGAAAAATCAGGTCCAAAGTAGGAAATTAAGAGTGTGAACAAGTCACCTTACACAATGATAATGAACTCATTAAATATAAATTTTTCTTAAAAAATTTTTGAGACAGTGTCTCGTTCTGTAATTCAGGCTGGCCTTGAACCCACTATATAGCCCAGGCTGTTCTCAACCTCTCAGTGACCCTCCTGCCTCAGCTTCCTGAGGACTGAGATTACAGGCACCCATGATGCCTGGCACCCAGAAAAATGATGTTCCACCCTCTTCTTCCCACCCAATGTCTTACCTACCACAGGAAGACTGATATCAATATAACGTCCAAATGCATTCTCCTAGCCCTACAAGAACTCAAGACCTGAAGGGAATCAAGGTGGGCATCTGGATAAGCAGTCCTCCAGCACCAACACCCTGCGAATCTAGAAAAGTATCAACAGGGAGAGGCCCTGCAGCATTCTGGGTTAAAATGCTGCCTCTAGAATTAGACTTGACTTCAAATGTACCACATTCTAGCTGTCTGGCCTTGAATTAGTAAATTAACTTTTCAGAGCCTTAGTTTCTTCACCTGTAAAGTGAAGTCAATAAAGGTAACTGCGGGGCTGGGGATTTAGCTCAGTGATTAGAGTGCTTGCCTTGCAAGCACAAGGGCCTGAGTTCGATCCCCAGCACCACACAAAAAAATAAATAAATAAATAAATAAAAATAAAGGTAACTGCGAGGATTATGTGGTCCCTGGATCCTATTAACTGTTCCATAAAATTCTATTGCTATTGTTGTTTGTCCTGTTATCCAAAGCAAGACAATCCAGAGCACAAGACCTACTCACATCATTTCGGATGCTGCAGAGGGTTTTGTTTGTTTTGTTTTGTTCTTTTGTTCTGAGTTTTTTGGGGTTTTTTTTGTTTTGGTTTTTGTTTTGGTATTCGTTTTGGTTTCTTGAGTCAGGGTCTCACTAATAGTTCAGGTTGGCTGCAATGTTTTAATAATGTCATCCTTTTAATAGCAAAATACTTTTTGCCTGTCAAGATTTAAAAGGAGGAAGGGCAGAGCTCTCAAAAGCCTTCGAGGAGCCCACCCGCCATCAGCAGGGCCGTCACGCCTTCCTCAGTGCAGCACTGACAGAGGACAAGTACATGCAGCCCCCGTGAGGTCCTACTCCGGGGTTTATCACGGGGCGTCAACAGAAGATACGAACACCCTCCCACCAGAGCACAAGGTCACATTTCTAGGCCACACAGCGGTTTCATTTTTAAAATCTTTCTTCAGTGTCAATTATCCCACTTCAAAAGACTTGGAGCTTACACCAAGCCACGCACAGGAAGATGAGTGCTGCAGGATGCCACTCATAGAATCTGAAAAGGCTGATGTCAAACAATTAGAAAGTAACGTGGTGGTCACCACAGGCTGGGAAGACCGGGGTCAGCTCAGGGGAAAGGTCAGTCGGTGAGTATCACATCACAGTCAGAGAGGAGCAGGAAGTTCTGGTGCGCTATTGCACGGTAGGCTGCCAGTCGATTAGGATAATGTGCTGCATATTCAAAACACTGGGGGGCTTTCAGCTCTGAAGCCCCTACCACCTCATGGTAGCCGTCCATGTGGTGTCTTTTTTTGAGGGGGTGCTGGCCTGTCCTCTTTCTTTTCGGCCTTTTTCCACAAACTGGTTTTTGTTATACTAAGAAAAAAATAGCTGGAAGGATTCGGAATCTCTTCATCAATAAATGACAAATTTTGGAGATAAAGATATACTTACCCTGATTTAAACATTATACAATGTACACATATAGTAATAAATCACATGGTACATTCTAAATCTGTACCATTTTTATGTCTTTATATATCAGTTTAGGAAACTTGGACATGAACTACAAAAATGGCACCTAGGCAGGATGACATAAACGAGGCAGGATGGCGGAAATGCAGATCACAACTACACTGAGATTCCACCTCACCCCGTCAGAAGGGCTACTATCAAGGACACAGAAAAGCAGTAAATGCTGGTGAGGACACGGGAGAGGGGAGAAAGAACACTCCTCGGCTAATGGTGGGAACGTGAACTAGTACAGCCATGAGGGAAAACAGTACAGAGCTTCCTCAAAAAACTAAGAACAGAATAGCCATATGACTCAGCCCCACCTCTCCTTCATATAAACCCAAAGGAATTAAAGTCTGCACACTATAGGGATGGCTGCCTTCTCATATTTATTTCAGCACACTATAAAGCAGCCAAGACGTGGAACCACTCAAGGTGCCTGTCGAATGCATGAGTGGATAAATGTGATATATACACCGTAAAGAATGCAGTGATTTGCAGGAAAACGGATGGAACTGAAGAGCATCAAGTTAAGTGAAATAATCCAGCCTCAGAAAGACAAGTATCAAATGTTTTCCTTAATGTGTGATATTAAAAAAAAGGAAGAAAAACTGAAGGCCCAGCATGGCGGCACATGCCTGTAACCCGAGTCTGTGGAAGGCTTAGGATCAATGCAAGTTTGAAGTCAGTCTGGGCTACACAGTGAGTTCAAAACCAGCCTAAACTATGTATCAAGACCCTGCCTCAAAACACACACAAAAACAATGAAAGTCAAAGGGAGACAATTCTTAGACAAGGAGAAGGGAATAAGGATGGAGAGGGAGCATTAAGGGAGGGTAACGAGATGGATAGGATCAAAATATGTTATATGTATCTATGAAAATAACACATTGAAGCTCAATATTTTATAAAATTAATAGGTACTAATAATAATAAAAGAAGTTTGGGAGAATGGCAAGGAGACTTTATGTTGGAATAAACCAGTTCAAATATGTATGCTGTTACAATCCACTTCCCAGGGGGTTGGGGATTTAACTCAGTGGTAGAGTGCTTGCCTAGCAAGCTCAAGGCCCTGAGTTCGATCCCCAGCATCCCCCACCTGCAAAAAGAAAAAAAAAAAAAAACCCAAAATACAATTCACTTCTCAGGGCAAGAACTGTGCTGTGCTCCGTGCACAGTAGGCGGGATGACAAGGCACTACTCCAGCTTTCTGTGGAAGCAAACTTGGTAACTCCTTTGCTTGCAGCTGGGTATATTAGAAATGCTGTGGCAGGAAGAAATGGGGTAACTAACCTGACAGTTCTCATAGCCAGCATTCAGGAAACGACTGGTGAGCCGGCCAAGACCATGGAAAAGGGCAGGGGAAAGAAGCAACTCTGGGGAAACAAGCTGGCCGTCCGGCTCCATATGGGGAGGGATGGTCAGTATCTCAAATGCACCCAGTCTGCGATGAATGTGGAGATGCCCTCAAACTGCTAGGCTGGGAGCAGCCATCTGCTAAATGCCACTTATCCCTCTGGGAAGGGTGGCGTGTCACTGTGGCAGTGGGATGGGCACTGCTGTGGGCAATGCAGTTGCCCACCAATGCCCACCTGGCTACAGACAATAGGGTAAAGAAATTAGAAGGAGAGCTACAACTTGAATATGTACCAAGTCTCTCTACCACTCTCTTGGCTAAGTGGGAAACCAAAATGCCAAGTCTGAAACCCCAGCTTGCTTCTTCTTGCACCTGGAGGGAAAGAACTGGAAGAGAAAACAAGTGGGAGGTATTTTCTGACAATCAGAATGGGATATGAAGAATTAGAATCGCTGAGAAGAGCGCAGCAAGGAAGACACTGAGGTTGAAGCCACAGACTGTGGGCCCCTTTGCCTACGAGCCTTCCTCAGGAGTCTGCTTTGACCTCAGCACAGGGAAAAATAAAGGCACAGCACACAGAAGCCTCTCACTCGGGAAACTTGGGCTGTGGTCTGGGACTACACTCCTGGAGAAGAGCAAGATACTGCAAAAACTTCAACAGCTACCCCATGAGAGTCTGATTGCCTCAATGGCAAGACTCTGGGACAGGCCAGACAGTGGGATCTCTCATGGGAAATGAAGTCGAGACAAAGATTGATATTACTGCACATCCTGCCTTCACACAGCAACTACATGAGGCCCACCAGCTCCAAGGAAATCATTCCCATACAGATCAGGCCATCTCTGGCATGAGAGGTGGCCAAGTATAGGGCCTGCTAAGACAAGTGCCCCACAGAAAAGCAGGGAAAGCATCAAGGACACCCACCCTGTTGTGCAGGAATTGGGCATGTGATGAGTCATTCACACCCAGACTCTGAGTTTCTTTTTTTTTTTTTTAGTGTAACAAAAGACAGTTTATTTGGGTACAAAGATGGAAAAGGAAGACAGCTACTATGAGGTTGTAGGGCATTTCAGAGCTGAAAGGTTCCCTCCTTTTTATTTAGTTTAACAAACTGACAAAGCCATTTTATAGCCCATTTGAAAAATAAACTGGATACTTTCACTTCTTCCTCAGTCCAATAGTTGGACAGGATGTTTAAGATGTGGGGGCCACAAAGTCTGATAGGAAAAAGGGACAGACAAAGGTGCAAGAAAAGAGTGGTGCATGCAGTTGGGTATGGTGGCACACACCTGTAATCCCAGCATTTGGGAGGCTGAGGCAGGAGGATCACCTCAAGTTTGAGGCCAGCCTGGCCTACATAGTGAGCTGAAGGCCAGCCCGATCTACATAGTAAGACCTTGACTTGAAAAACAAAAAACAAAAAAGGAGGGAACAGAAATGGAGAGTTGATATGACAACAAGAAGGTGATATGATTTGTTTTGCGACAGTCCCCCCTCACCCCACAAAAGACAGCTGAATAACCTAAGGCAATCTGGTAGTCTTATGGGAAGATCTTAAATCCAAACAACAGTTCCAAGATTTCCCACTTTTACAGGAAGGTGAAGAATTTCTGTGATCCAGTATTACTGGCTACATGGATTGTCCTGGTTGCCCCAGAGTGAAGGCTTTAGGGGGCTGACCAGAGACCTCCTGTAGAACTATTTATTAATCTTCCAAGAACAAGGAAAAGACCATTGTCTGGTAGACTCAGGTGCTGACATGCACTAATCCACAGCACCCCAGAATGCTTTCCACATAGAAATGGGAGTGAGACCATCAGAGTAGGACACACACTGTTGTGTCTAGGAGTTGGGAGATTAACCCCACTCTGTACTTGGTATTAATCCCCCCAGGCCCTGAGAGTATAGGTTTGGAGCAAGGGTGGTGTTGAGAGGGGAAGCAAAATGGGACCCTGTGAGCCCTTCTGCCCCCTTGGCAGATGGGAAATACCATGTAGTACAGGCTGCCAGGTGGACATGCTGAGATGAGAGAGAGACAATTAAAAGATTTCAGGCTGGGGATGTAGCTCAGTGGAAAAGCATTTCCCAGCATGCATAAGGCCCTAGGTTCAAATCCCAGTATTGTCCAAAAAAAGAAAAGAAAAGGAATTAGAACAAAGGGGATTTTCATGACCTGCCCACAGCGTCTCCAAAGCCCTATCTGGTCAAAAAAAGTCAGATAAACCTCGGAGAATGACTTCCCATCATAGGGAGTTAGATAACACTCTGCAGATACAGAAGGATTACCTCCACCCTTGGCTCTGCGAATGCTCTTCTGGACTTAGCTACCACCTTTAGTAGCACTAGCTAATCTTTTGATCCTGGACTCACTCCCAAGACCAGGTCTCCTTCACCCAGAAGGTGAGGCAGTTTGACTGCACTGTAGCCGCCTTGGGTTGGACGCACCATGATTTCCCCAGGGTAAGCCCGGTCAGTTTCTCCCCAGATGGCTTCCCAGCAAACTATAAACAGGCAAATACGAGAGTGGTGTGTGGGGCTCCAGGAATGTTCTCGTTTGGCACTAGCTGAACACAGATCGGTACAGTCCAGCTATGATGATATATATAGATGTATCTTTCTGACTTAAATTTTGGGAATCCAGTTACCTTGCCGCTGCTCAGGACCACACTTCCATGAGGGAGTCCCCCAATAAACTGCACTCTGCCACCCTGGTTGCACCTCTCCTTTAGTCTGCAGGTCGCAGCTGTCAGTCTGTCCACAGGCGGCCTGGGACGTCCCACAGCTGGTCTATAGAGAAACTTTACTCCTGAGGACTGTTTACGAGGTAAGAAAACAAGGAGGAAAAAGGACAAGAGTGTCCTGTATATGGACACACACTCTTTGTATCCCAAATTAGTGTAAAATACAAGCAACAGAGAGCAAAAATTTATAGAGGGAGATTACAGAACTTCTGGGGGCAGGGGGAAGGGAACAGGGGAGAATGACCCCTGAATCTTGGTCAGCACTCAAGCACTTTGCACACAATCCTGAGCAACCAGGAAGCTCAAGCAGCAGAAGCCCGTGACTTTCACAGATTTTGTCCCTTGGGTAGGGAGCACGCACCGAGCACTGGCCGGGCATTTCACATGACCCTTACCGCCCAGGGTGGGAAGTTATTACACCTCCATTTGCACCCAAGGGTTAAGGAGGTTTGGTCTCACTCGAGTTCATTCCTGAAAGGCAGAGCCAGAATCCGAACATGGGACTCCAATGGCCGTGTACTTAATCCCCAGCTACACTCCCGTCCAGCCGCGGCAGGAGCAGTACTGGACCTCACTGCCTCCGGCTTCCGACACTCTATATCTGACACATCTCTGTTAGCCAAAAGCAGGACTGAAATCCATCACTAAGCCTGTTCTAAACAGTAAAATGTTGTAAGTATGAAGGGGTAGTAAAATAATTATGGTAGCCTGAATAGGGAAAAAGGTAAAGTATACGAGGGGGAAGGAAAAGAAGGATTTTTTTAAAGACGGAGTTAATATCCGTCATAACTACCTATCTGCCTTCTACACAGCATAGTTTTGAAAGATGACGTGGAATAAGTTGTGAAAAAAATGCTTTAAAAATATTATACCGATATTTCAGTTACTAGGATAGTTCTAAATATGAATCTAATCTTAGATTTGGCACTGGATTTTTAAGTATGACACCAAAAGCATTAGGCAAAGAAAAAAACAGATGAACTGGAGTCCATCAACATGAAAATCAAATTTAAATTTGAGCCTTCTGTATACTAAAAGATACTATCAAGAGAGTGGAAAGACAGATCACAAAATGAGAGAAATTTTTGAAAATTATATATCCAACAAGGGTTTAGTATGGTGCTACCTCGGTTCACGAACTTAACTCATCCCATGATTCTGGAAAAGATGGCCATATTCCTGTTCATGTGAGAAAGATGGTCACAGTCGTGTTTGCCACCCAATGCAGAGTTCACAAACAGAAACAAAATTTTGCCAAACACTTCCGTTTGCAAACCAAAGTGCTCACAACAAAGTGTTCATGAACTGAGGTACCACTGTATCTAGAATATATTTTTTAAAACCCACAACTAAACAACAAAACAACATCCAACCCAATTTAAAAATAGGCAAGGGAAAAATAAAATACAAAATGGGCAAGGGACTTGACTGGACATTTCTCCAGAGAATATATACAAATAGCCATGAGCACATGAAAAGATGTTCCCCGTCATCAATCACTAGAGACCTGCAAACCAAAACTACAATAACACTTCACGTTTTCTGGATGGCTACAATAAAAAAAGACTGAAAATAACAAGCATTGGAAATTGCTAGGGAAACTGGGACCCTTACACACTGCAGCCAAGATGTAAAATAGTATAGCGACTGTGGAAAACAGCTCCATAGGATTTAGCCACAAAGACAAAGTACTGATACATGCCACAACGTGATTAACATTGAAAGCATTAGGGAAGAAGTCAGAAACAATGGGCCACATTGTGTGTGACTCCATTTGTATGAAATGTTCAGAACAGGAAAACCCTAGAGACAGAAAGCAAGGAGCAAGGAGTATAGTTCAGGCTGGCCTTGAACTCACTGTATATTCCTGTAGCTCAGGCTGTCCTCCAATTTGCATAATCTTCCTGCCTCAGTCCCCTGAGTGCTGAGTTACAGGTGTGCACCACCACCCCTGCCAAAAACGTGATTTTTTTTTGAGGCAGGACGTCACACTGTAGCCCAGGCTGACAGAGGTCCTCCTGCTTCAGCTTCCTGAATGCTGAGATTATAGGTGTGTGCCACTATACCTGACAAAAGGTGAAATTTATGTGAATTTTATACCAGTTTTTATAAAATGCTAGCATGAAACATAGATCATTTTATAATGTTCACATGGGGTTAGCCTTTCTTTTTCTTTTCTTTTTTTTTTTCGGACACAGTCTCAAACTCCTGGGCTCAAGTAATTCTCCTGCCTCAGCCTCCCAAGTAGCTGGAATTACGGGTGTGCACCACCACACCCAGCACTTTTTCTTAAAGGTAGCTCTTTACCTCTTTTGTATTAGGACCTCTTTAAGAGCTTGATAAAAGCAAGAGATCCTTTCCCAAGAAAATACACATGCACACATATAATTTTAAGGGTCCTGGATGCCCCAAAGTCTATTCATAGATAAACTGGAACCAAAGATTACTGACTTGTCAGGATTTAAGAAGTGAAGTTATGAAATAACTTCAAATCCTTTTATAGAGGCAAACATTCTAGAAATAAGTTGCAGTGACCAACTGCAAAGCACGATGAGCATCACGAGTTATTCCACATGGCTCTGAGGAAGGGACTGAAGTCAAACGAACCTTAGATCCTAACTCAGAACAGCCTCCAGATGTTGGCAAACTCTCCCCAACTGGTCTGAAAAGAAAATCTTGAGCAAATCGCGAATTCTTCAAGACAGCTGCCGTTTCTTCATCCACCTCAACACTGTCACCTTCCTGGAACAGCAAAGAACGCGGATTAAAAGAGGTTACTTCAGTCTCATTGCAAGGAAAATGCCTGGCGGTTTTACCTGCCAGTGGGACTTCAGGATCAAAGACCACACCGTACCCTCGGGAGGGCATTTCACACCCTGCTGTTCATTCACTCTTATTTGCAGATGGAACTGACCAGTGTCATGATTTTTCGTCAGTGACTATGCGGAAAGAGAACCCTCGTTGCTGCAGAGACCGGGCCCTCTGGCGTCACCTCAGTCATCGGTCACTGGTGACTCGCGAGGCCCTTGCTTTGGTTCTGCGACACAGGCGGGCGGCTCAGCCTGAGCAGAGAGAGCACCAGGGAGACAGCGCTGCGACCTCCGGCCTCCGACTGCGGAGGGAGCCCGGAGCAGGCGGAAACCGAGATCCGACTGGAACCTCTGCGGCCGGAAGCGGGCAGATGAGGACTCTGCCTTGTTAAGGAGACCTCACCACGCACGGGCATTTTGCTGTGGTATAGGTGATCTTTCCAGAAATTTTGTAAAGTAGGTATTAGTATTCCTACTTTTTACATTGGAACAAACTACATCTCAAAGAATTTGGGGGAGTTATTCTAATTAACCCAAATAATAACAACCAGGGGCTGGAGATTTAGCTCAGTGGTTAGACTGCTTGCCTTGCAAGCCCAAGGCCCTGAGTTCAATCCCCAGCACCAAAAATAAATAAATAAATAACAACCAGAATTGGAACACAAGTATCTGATTCCAAAGCCTGTACTATCCCAGTTTGAGAAAATGAACTCTACTCTACAAAGAGTAGCAAACATACCAATCAATGCTATCTTTAAACCCTAAAACCCTTTAATTCCATGATACAGTTAAACAGTTGAAATACTGGAATGCCGGACTCCTTTCCCATCCACGTCTCTGTAACGTCCCTAATCCAATGCCTGAAGGAAGCTTCTCATAAAAAATCTTGTAGGTATAATAATGATATCATGGCTATGTAGGGCAGTATTTTATTCTTAGAAGATTCTCGGTGAACTATTTAGGATAAAACGTCATGATGTCCGCTACTTTTTTTTAAGACAGAGTCTCACTATGTAGTTCAAGCTGGCCTTGAACTCACTATGGAGTCCAAACTGGCCTCAAACTTGCAGTGACCTTCCTGCCTCAGCCTCCAAGTGTTGGGATTACAGACATGTACCACCACACCTGGCACAACTTCCTTTTAGGTTCAATGTGTTGCTGATTTTGTCATTGTGCAGACAGTACAGTGTATATTGACACAAACCTGGATGGATAGCCAACTACTCACCAGGGCTGCACAGTGTGTGTGTATATATTACAGCATCATGTATATGACACATATATGTACAGAAAAGGTTGGTAGGGCCACGACGAACCAAATAACATGAGAACAAACAGCACAAGAGAAAAGAGTGCAACCAAGAGACAGTAAACCCAAGATGTAGGATGCTGCTGCTGGTGCCACACATAAGAAGGAGCACACTCTAAAATATTAAGAAAATTATAGTAATACATAACCCAGTAACATCACCATTAATTTTCACTGTCTAGTATTACAAACATAACTGTATCAGCTAGAAGCACAATTGGTTTGTTTACATCAGCATCACATGAACATTTCCTGTCATCTAGAGACACTGGAGCAGTTGTAACCTCATAGGGCTTGTGATCATCCTGCCTCAGCCTCTCTGGTGCTGGGATTACAGGCATGTGCCACGCGGGAAGTTAGGCAGGAGAAGTGCAAGTTCAAGACCAGCCTGGGCAATTTAGCAAGACCCTGTCTCCAAGTTAAAAAGTAAAAAGGGCTGGGGATCCAGCTCAGTAGTAGAACACTTGCCTACCATGCATGAGGCCCTAGGTTCAACCTTCACTATTGGAAAAAAAAAAAAAAAGAAAGTGATACATATTGGGAAAATTACTTTTCCACATTACTTTAATCATAAGCATAAACCAGGCATGGCGGTGCACACCTGTAATCCCAGTCCTTGGGAGGCTGAGGCGAGACGATCACTAAGAGTTTGAGACCAGCCAGGCTATGTAGTGAGTTAAAGGCCAGCCCAGACTGCATAGCAATAGCGAGACCCTATCTCAAAAAAAAAAAAAAAAAAAAAAAAAAAAAAAAAAAAAAAAAAAAAAAAAAAAAAAAAAAAAAAAAAAAAAAAAAAAAAAAAAAAAAACACACAAATGGTCCCTATCTTAAAAAAAAACACACACACAAATGGTCGGGGATGGTGGCACGTACTTGTAACCCCAGCACTTTGGAGGCTGAGGCAGGAGGATCGCCATAAATTCAAGACCAGCTTGGGCTACATAAGGAGTTCAAAGCCAACCAAAACTACATAGCAAGACCCTACCTCAAAAAACAAAACAAAACAAAAAATACAAACAAATGAATGCCAGAAAAATGAGAAACAATATGAGGTCAAGAAAAGGCCCTTGTAGAGTGGGCAAGAGTAGAAACAATGCCAGGAGTCATGAACTTTTTCCTCTTTTCTTTCTTGGCGGTCCTGGCCACAGAACCCAGAGCCTCGTGTATGCTGGGTAATTGCTCTACCACGCAGGCACCCCCCTAACCCATGAACTGCTGTTTACCTTAAATGTGAAATTGGCATCAAATATCAGTTCTTTCTCATGTCCAGTGATTCCTCCATTGTAAACAACTTGGCATCTTCCAGTTGGTTCTGCCTGACGGAGTTTGAAGAGGCGAAATGTGGCAGAAACAAAATGGCAGTCACCTAAAAACAGACCCACAGTTCATCCCCAGCGCTCCGACAGCATCAGCCTCCTCAGCAGGCAAGGAAGCAAACACACCATAAAGGTCATTTTTTTCTTTGCATGTCATCAGTTATCTCCCTGGGTATTTCACTCTATCTACTGAGTAACTTCAAAAAGTTTTATTAAATATCAAGCTCTTTTGGAGGTGCTGCCATCATCCAGGAGTAGAGATGGACTTCTCCAGGTGACACAGTCTCCCTCAGTGAGATCACCGAGTGGCACCCATCACCACATTGAACCTGTCCAGGCTGCAGTTATAATCGTCCCGCCTGTCGTTTCTTACCGATAACTCTTTCGAGTTCCTTGTTTTGAATCGTGATGAGACTGGCAGCAACCAAACGTGGGGTGCAGAAGCCAATCTCCTGGGCAAGGACGGTGAGATCCTTCCAGTACAGAGCACCGCCTAGGCACTCACCTTTGAAAAAGTCACAGTCTAGTCAATATGTAAAGCAGTATTAAGGAAAGTAATCCACTATGTAGTTCATTAGTATTAGTTACAATACAGGTCCTGGAAATAGAAGCTGACCCTGAACAGTTCCACCGACATCTAGAAAGTCACGCTTAAAACAAGGTATTTTTAGCGAATGGTCTCTGGGAGTGAGTCCTCAGCTCAGTCATCAATGTGCTGGTTCCACTCGGCTGCGATCATAACATTCATGGATGTGTTAGGTCACACTGTGATAAAGCTACAATACGTGAAAAAAATATAGTATAAGAGAGAAATGACGGGCTGGGGATTTAGCTCAGTGATTAGAGTGCTTGCCTTGCAAGCACAAGGGCCTGAGTTCAATCCCCGGCACCACCAAAAAAAAAAAAAAAAAAAAAAAAAAAAAAAAAAAAAAAAAAAAAAAAAAAAAAAAAAAAAAAAAAGAGAGAAATGACAAAACTGCCTGTCAGCTAGACTGACCTTAAAATGATCTGCAACTAGAACAGTAATTAGTATTAATGTTTCCAAGGCATTTCATAAATTTTTTTCAAGTACAAAAATGTACTAAACAGCCAGGTATGGCAGCACATGCCTGTAATCCCAGCACTCGGGAGGCTGAGGCAGGCGGATTGTTGTGAGTCCAAGGCTGGCCTGGGCTCCATAGTGAGTTCAAGACCAGCCTGAACACATACCAAGACCCTGTCTCAAAAAACAAACAAAAGAAGATGTACCTAACAGAACTTTTCATTTATTACATCAATAAATTGAAAACAACCTAAACGATCATCAGTAGAGAAATGGTTACAGAATGGTACAGAAGAACAACATAGCTGTATAATACAAACATTTTTAAGATGTTTAAAAACTTTTTAGACTTAGGAACTATGGTAAATATAGTATATGTGCTGCTGAAGCAAGCACAAAACTATGCTAAATAAACAAAGTAGAATATTAAATTCTGTTAAAGAGATTAGCACCGAATATAGGATTATACCCTTTTTGGGAGGTGCTGGGGATCAAACTCAGTGCCTTGTGCTCACTAGACAAGTGTTCTACCACTGAGACAAGTCCCCAACCCCAAGATTATACATATTTTTGAAAATATTTTCTTGCTTTTTAGCAATGTCTGTTTTGTTTTGTTATTTTTTTAAGTTTTTTGAGGGCTGGAGATTTAGCTCAGTAGTTAGAGTGCTTGTCTCACAAACACAAGACCCTTAGTTTGATCCCCAACACCAAAATAAATAAATAGATAAATAAGTAAAGTTTTTTGAGACAGGGTCTTGCTATATAGTTCAGGCTGGCCTTGAACTCACAGTGATCCTCCTGCCTCAGCCTCCCAAGTACTGGGATTGCAGGCGTGCACCACCATGCCCTGTTTATTTATTACTGAATAAAAAGTTAACTTTTTTTTGGTGCTGGGGATCAAACTCGAGGCCTTGTGCTTGCAAGGTGAGTACTCTAACCACTGAGTTAAATCCCCAGCCATTACTTTATTTTCTGGCAAAGTTTCACATTTATTAGAGGTAGGAAAAATAAAAAGAAGCAGAGGAGATGTGCTCTGCAAAGTGAATTTCAGCTCAGTGAAAAGGGGGAAAAAGTAAAATAAAATAAAAATAAAAGTACACCCTAGAGTATAGGGGAGGCTATTGTGAAGAGGCACAATAGCCAACATAATTTATTTTCAGAGAACTTTTAATGTCACAAACTGACCACAAAAACACATTTTATCTCCCCCACTTCTAGAGGTTCCATTAAAGTGACAGTAAAGGAATTAAAAACACTAAAGGAATGAGAAGGAGAGAGGAGAAGAGGCGACTGACCCTGGACTCTGGCCTTCACTTCCACACTACAGCTTTCAAAGTGCTTTCCACATTCATGACCCCATTTAATCTTCTCAACAGCCCCCTAAGGTAGACTTATAATTTATATTTTACAGTCTGAAAAATAATGATTTAAAGAGATTCATAATTAAATTGTCCAGGCTCACATCCCTTTTGCGCAGCAAAGGAAGGGTGGGACGCCAGCCGACTGGCCTCATCCCCAGGTTCTCCCTGCAAATCGTCCCTTCCTGGCTGGCAGCTGGATACAGCTGTGCACATAAATAATTATCTGACTTAAAAAAAGAAAAAAGAACACATACGCCATAATACTCCGTGTCTCTTGATTTCTTCTGGCAACTCAAGGCTGGCATAGACGTCACTGAAATAGAGCTCCCCACCGGGCTGAAAGAGAGCAGTGTAAATATGAGCAAGGTTACAGATTGCATTAGTCCCGGAAGACAGAGATGGATGAGGGCCCAAGATCGATTTCAAAACCCCACGCAGGGTGTTAGAGCTGACACTGACCGAGCCGACCCTCTGTGAACAAACTGCCGCCCTCGTGACGGTCAATAGCTAAGGCCCAGATTCTGTTTCTCAGTGCTCTAACACGTGTAAACTCACTTCCTGGGTCTCTCTCCTAAATACATTCAGGTTGCCTGAAATTTTAGCCAGTGAGAACTAAATGCAGCCCCAGGTGGTTAGAAAACAAGACACAAACAGTATTTCTAGACTCTTTTTAAATTTTTATCAGTACATGTTTGCAGTACATGACTATACTCATTGTAGGGAACTGCAACATGCATGTACATAACACATCTCAATTCTTTTGCTCTCTCCTTTTTTTTTCTTTTTTGAGAGAGGGTCTTGCTATGTAGTTCAGGCTGGACTTGAACTCACTATGGAGTCCAGGCTGGCCTTGAACTTGTGGCAATCCTGCCTCAGCCTCCCGAGTACTGGGATTTCAGTACTTGGTGCACCAAGCCCAGCGTGTGTTAGATTATATAATGGCTTTTTTTCTCTTTCACTATTTTTTCCTATTATCTGTCTTTTATTTACATATTGGGTTTTTCATGTAAGAGAAAGCATGCGATATTTACACTTGTCTGTCTGATTTACTTCACTTGTGATCTCGAGGTACATCCATTTTCGTACAAATGACTCGTGTATCCTTTACAACACAGTAGTACTCTATTGTGTATAAATACCATATTTTCTTTAACCATTCATCTGTTGATAGAAATGTTAAGCTGTAGATTCTTAACTCTTAAAACCTATGTAACTTTTCATAATGTCATTATTATACATTATATTTTAAAAGTATGTATTGGGCTGGGGGTGTGGCTCAGTGGTAGAGCACTTGCCTGGCATGCACGAGGCCCTGGTTCAACTTCCAGGGGAAAAAAATCGTCCTTATAAAAAGACAAATGAGTGACCAGGAACTTAAGATTTTTATTTAGCTAATTTTGAAAACATGGAAGTTAGATTCTACAGTAATGTTTACATTTTCTTAAGCATATTTTAGTGAAGATGGCTGATTGGTCTATAAAATGGCATACTAATAAAACAGGACATTATGAGATATTTTATGATAGCTCTGTAAATCAAAAATCTAGCCATCTTTTGGAGCTGGAGTGGAGCCCAGGGCCTCATGCACACTACGGGAGTGCTCTACCACTAAGCTACATCTCCAGCCCGCTAAATCGTGGAACTGTGTGTCTCCCAGCACAAGAGACTCATTGCATGGCACACAGAAAGCTGTGCAGCTCCTGCAAATGCTCCTTTCAGAAAGGCATTAACGGAGAGCTAGGTGTGGTGGTGCACTCCGGAGGCTGAGGCAGGAGGATTTCCACAGATTTGAGGCCAGCCTGGGCTACATAGTGACTTCAAGATCAGCCTGAACTACATAGTGAGACCCTGTCTCAAAAAACAAGATAAGGGTTGGGGATTTAGCATAAGTCATAAAGCATTTGCCTAGCAACCACAAAGCCTTGAGTTCAATCCCTAGCCCCCACCCTCCCAAGAAAAGAAAAGAAGAAAAAAATAAAAAAATAAAAAAGAATGGCATTAATGTACAAGTTCCATCTTCTTTAGCATCCCAAAGATCCAATATCCTGCCAGGTAAGAAGTAGCAGCCCTAAGAAACACCACCCATCCTGGAAAACAACTGTTCACAGCAGCCTTTTGTAATCAACCCGAAGGTGCTTGCTGCTCTGCATACACTCATCTAGGATTACACACAACAGCAAGAGGGAGAGACAGGCAAGAAAAACGTCTTCACGTGCTCAGTGACAGCCGTGACCCACAGACTTACTGCTTTTTGCAAGCTGACAGGGAAAGAAGGAAGCCATGCCCAGCATATTCCTGCCACTCTCCTTCTTTTGCCTCCTCTTTTAATCAGGTGGCTATATTAAAACAGTCTGACTTCTCAGTTCAAGGGTGACAGAACAGAACTTATCTCAGCCAAGCTCACGAATGCTCAAAGTTCATTTATCTTGGCCTTCCCCTCACCTTTAGCACTCGGTACACCTCCCGCAGCACTTGCTGTTTATCAGGTACAAGGCTAATGACACAATTTGAGCTAAAAAAAAAAAAAACAGATGGGAAAAGACTCAGATCCTTTAAATTCTCAAAGGTGGCTCCCACCTTTTTGTCCCATTCTTCCTGCCTCCCTCCTCTCTTCCCCACATTCAACTTTTTCTTAAAATAAAAGAGGTGAGGTATTTAAAATCTCAGTGTTTTGTTTTTTTTTTTTGAGACAGGGTCTGACTATGTAGCTCAGGCTGGCTTCAAACTCAAGGTGATTCCCCCCGCTTCAGTCTCCTGATTACAGGCATGTACCACCATGCCCAGCTCTGCCTGTATTTTTAAAATGTGTATTCATACTTGCACATTTTTATTATCATTATTTATTATCATTATTATTGTGGTACTGGGGTTCAAACACAGGAGCCCCATACCACTGCGCTGTATCCGTAGCTTTTTGTATTATTTCCTGAGACAAGCTCTCACTAAACTGCCTGGGGGGGCGAGTCCTCAAACTCATGATTCTCCTGTGTCAGCCTCCCAAGGAGCTGGAATTACAATCATGTGCCCTCACGTCCAGCCGTTGTTATTTTAGGGTGCACTCCTGCTACTTATAAAAAAAAAATTACTGTTAAAACAGTATGTCACTGGGGTTGGGGATTTAGCTCAGTGGGACAGCGCTTGCCTAGCAAGTACAAGGCTCTGGGTCCGATACTCAGCACCCCCGCAAAAAAAAACCCCAAAAGAAAAAAGCAGTATGTCATGTTATGCCAGCAGCAGCATACATCTCTTCTACTGTATCTCTTGACTGCATCCTTTTCTTCGTGCTCAATTTAATCTCACTGCTTTGTGCATCATGGCCCAGGAGCAATATGCTACATGCTGTTGACACAATGAGGAATCACTGAATGACACATTTCCCAGAACAGAGGTATAACTGTCGCTAAACCACCCAGGACTGTACTAAAGAGAACAGTCTCACTGGTCTGTGGCACTCACTAGTTTGTGGCAAATTCTCTCTTGAGCAAGTGTGTTCTGTCCCAAGTAGACTACAAGCAGCTCAGATCAAGTTCCTTCCTCTATGAAGACAGACTAAGTTCACTCTTAACACCCTACACGTGAGTCAATTCAGCAAAAAGTGGTGACATTGTGTGTTCCAAAAGAAATGGGCTTTACTCATAATTATAAGGATATAGTCCTACATAACGATGTTGTAACTCTCATTCTGGATTCCAGCCTCTGCCAACTTTTCAATGTAGCCATGAATAAAATTCACATTGGGCACTCGGAAGCCAAATTTTTTCATGTGATAGTCAAGGTACTTTTTAGCCACTTCCACCTAAGGAAGAAAAATACAGATGAGATGATCAACATATTTTAAAATTTTACTACTTTTTCTCTAAATTTTGCTATTACTTATAGAATATACTTTGCTCCATCTATTTTGAATAAACGCACAAGACTCCTATGCACACACAGGACGTGTGACATAAACTCCCTGCCACCCAGTTTGCTTGAACAAATCCGTCCCTCAGTGATAGAAGCTTTCGGGACAGATGACATTAGGAGGAATTGAGATGAAATTTTAGGGGTCATCGTAATATTCATACATCAGATCAAAACTCTGACTTTGTATTCTCCCAAAAGAACCTGAATTCTCAACATTCTTAGCTTCCAGGACAAGAAGCACTAGGGATATAAATGATCGTCATTAAATTGTGGCCTTCTTAAATTATCCTTGAAGAGCACAGAGGAAACAACTTTATCTTCTGAAGAATGTACTTAGAAATTTTCCCTCCTGACCTTTGCCTTACCTGGCCTTCAGTCATATCTATTCCAGTGACATGTCCCTTCTCACCAACCAGCTGACTAAGTGCGTAGCAATCTCTGCCACTTCCACTACCCAGGTCCAAAATCCAGCAGTTTTCCAGACGCTCGGGGATCACTAGACCACAGCCATAATACCTGAGAAATGGGAGGTAAAACGGGAAATACCTGGGAATACCTGAGAATATGGGAAATGGGAATACCTGAGAAATGGGATGTAAAAACACTAAACTTTTTACATCTCTTTCTTCTTTCTCTCCGCCCTCCTTTCCTTCCCTTCTTCCATCATGCGTTCTTATTTCTATTTTGGTGCTTAGTTTCCCCCATTAAACCGGAAGCTCCATGAAGCCTGAAACCATATCTGTTTTACCACAATATCGTTGGGCACTACATCAGGTACCAAGGCTTAGATAAATCATCTAAGCTATGTGTTGAATAATGCATTTGGACACTAGCTGCTGAGTGCCCGATTTAGGCCCAGGACTGTGCCAGCTATTGAGGAAAACCTTTTGCTCCTCAAGTGTACTTTAACTGGGGAAGTAAATCACGAGCACAGAAAACATCTGCCACACCTGATTGGCAAATGGAGTGGCACAGGGAGTAGTGCTTGTGTGGTCTGGGGAAGAAGGTGCTCCAGGATTAGAGACAGGGCCCCGCGAGGCATCTGGAAGCACCAGCTGGGGAAGGTGGGAAGGAGACGGAAGGCCTTCCACCCTGCTGAGTGCCCGCTGGGCAGGCAGTGTTGATGGCAGCGAGGAAGAGGAAGGTCAGAGGGAGCCAAGATTGGCTAGGACGGACGGCCAATCTGTGCTTGCCTCAAAGGCCAGGTAGGAGGAAGGGGAAGTAGCCTCTGATGGGGAGGGCGAGAGTGTTCTTTCGCAGAGCAGTAGGATGTGTGCTGAGCTTTGGGAGTTTCACCATAGACCAGACAAGCCAAGTGGCTTGGTAAAAACGGCTGAATTCCCTCATGACTGTCATCACTGTCTTTCATGAAAGCTGGAGGCATCACGGGAATGGCGCAGGTCACTCTACCTCAGGGAAACTTCTTCATGTACATTCTGCAGGGCTTCCCGGATGTGCCTGGGGACTGGCGTGGCTGCAGTAACACACGCATTAGTCTGGAGGTCCGCAGATGTCTTCAGCACCCGCCCATAGTAGTTCTGATTCAGCAGCCAAGGGCAGAGGGGGAGAGAGCAAAAGGGCTGATGCTGGCACCTGCCGCCCAAGGACTCCATAACCACCACTGCTGCCAGCTGGCCAGGCCTGGCTGGCCCTGGCCCCCTGCACGCTCAAAACCTGGCTTAGGAGTCCTGAGGGCAAGAACGCAGGCTGCCAGGGCTTCTCCCACAAAAGCCTCACGAGGGCTTTACTCATAAGGATACAGTTTTCCACAACCATATCGTCACCCTCATTCTGGATTCCAGCCTCTGCCAACTTTTCAATGCAGCCACGAGCAAAATTCACACCGGATGCCTGGAAGTCGCATCCTTCCAGCCCAGGGGCCTGGAGGTCGTTCCAGGCCCAGCTGCTCTCACCTGCACGCTCTTCCGGATGTCAGCGTCCCGGGGGGAAGTCACTGCAGAGGACAAAGGAAGTTAAAGGGTGAGGGTGGCAGCAGCGCCCCGAGCTGGGGACACACTAGCAGGCGAGGCACAGGGGCGTACTCACTGTCTCTCGGGTCAGGTCTCCGGGAACTGGGTCGGGGGTGCCGGCTTCCGGCCCAGCAACGGACGAGGCCCCGCCCCGGCAGGCAGGGCCCAGCGGCTGCGGCTTGGAACCAGGCCAGCCCCCGGCTGCGGGAGTCCAGCCCAGCTGCCCTCAGTGGTCGTGAGGGCCTTTGGTCTGCTGCTGGGGAGGTAAAGCTTCAGCCCAGCATCTTCCGCGATTGCTCCAAGGCGAGTTTCCATCTACACAGCTCACGAGCCGGCCTAATCTCACACCACCCATCCATGTTGGGCATGAATCACATATTTGCAATCTATTTTTTTAAATCAGGTTTATTGAGATATAATTTATATTCAATAATCACTTTTTAAAGCATGCAGTTCTGTGAATTCTTACAAAGAGATACATCATCATTATTATGAATAGAACAGTTCTCTCCCCCCACAATGGCCTCTTTGTGCCCCTCTGTAGTAAATTCTCTCTTCCACCAGCAACCACAGTTCTGATCTCTCTATTTTGCTTTTTCCAGAATGTCATATAGATGTAGCCATCCTCAGTTTGAGTTCCATTTAGGAAAACAACTTTGTTAAATTCATTTTCACCTCTAGTCATTTTTTGGTCAGTCACATGTGTTTCCCACATATTGTCAATTCACCTTGCAGGGAAAAGAAATACAAACATGTATGTCTCACTGTGTAGTTCAAGCTAATTGTGATCTCACTGTGTAGCCCAAACTGGCCTTGAACTTGCAACAATCCTCCTGCCTCAGCCTCCCATGTGCTGGGATTAGATGTGTGCACTATCACACCTGGCTATAGAAAAAATATATTTTTAAATTATTTATTTTTGTCTCCACAATTATATTTGTAGATCTTATTTCCCTTTCTGGTTGTAGTAAACATTTCCATTCATCAAGGCAATAAGGAACCAGGAAGAGTCAAGGGAAAGCATATCCAAATGGAAAAAGTAGACTGTCAGGTTGGGGATTCAGCTCAGTGGTACAGCGCTCGTCTAGCAAGCACAAGGCCCTGCATTCAATCCCCAGCACCCGACCCAAAATGTACCCTTATTAAATATCCAATTTTCCTATCTCATTTACCAATAACGAAACTTCTGAAATCAGGCTAGTAAATTTTCTCAACATTACTAATAATTAATAGGAAGTGCTGTGTTTTTATGTTTTTAACAAATTGAGCCCATTGAAGCTATGGTGGTTGTAATTTTTATAGATTGGAATATTTCCAATTATTAATTGTGTAAAAATGAGTATTTTTATAGGTATTACAGATTTAACAATCATAGAATGGTGGAAATATTCCTAGATATTAGTTTTCAAAGTGTTTTCTTCACAAAATGAGTTCCTTTAGCAAAACAGTTACTTTCTCACTCCGTTAATATGGTGCCTTTCTCTTGATGAGACAAATCAGCAGGTCAAGGAAAGGGTTCTGGTATTTTCACTTGTGCTTGCTTTATAATATTATCTTTAGCCTGAGGTTTATTCATGAGAATTATCTGATAAGCCTTAACCATACACAGATAAACTGCAATAAAGGAAACCTCTACCAATTTAGGCTGAATTATTTCCACCTTCCCCCAGCAGCCTGCAGTGTGCTGGGCTAATTTTGGACCAGACTGTGACTACCAATTGTTATGAGCCGTCAGTGCCTCGACCACAAGTTTGTTTTGTCCTCATTGCTCCTTCTGCTGCTGCTGATTCGTTTTCAGAGCTGGGAATGGAACTCGGTGCCTCGCTCATGGGAGCAAGTGTTCTACCACAGAGCTGCAACCCCAGCCCTTGTTTTTGTTTTACTATTGCCCCTGCCAAATGGCAGGAATGTTAAACATCTATGTATATACATAGGTCAAATTCGGGCTCTCGTACCAAGTCATATTTTAAATATTAGCAAAAGCTAATTTTCTTTAAGATTAAAAAATAAGCATAAATAGAAATTTCCAAATGCTGGTCCCTTACCTCCAAGGACAGCATTATGCACGGTACCACACATCCCACTTCAGAAATTGCTGGTCTGATAACTCCAGGATGCTCCAGAAAGGCAGATTTTGGTTCATTACTCAGAACCATCTTTCAAAAAGCAAACCTCTCCAGCCAGTTCCGTGGCACATGCCCGTAATCTGAGCCTTTGGGAGGCTGAGGCAGGAGGATCACTGAGAGTTCAAGGCTAGCCTGCGCTACATAGCAAGTTCAAGGCCAGCCTGAACTATGAAGTGAGACCCTGTCTAAAAAAAAAAAAAAAAGGCAAAGCTCCCCAAAACGGCCAGCATCCCTAAGCAAATGATCCTCCACCACTGGAAGCATTAAGCAGAAGCTAGCTGACCAGCTGGAATTACTCCAAGCTGCAGCAATGGGGATAGAGAACGGGTCACATTCAATTACTTCTGAGATCATTATCTTTTCTGGCTTTTTTATTATGTCTAAGACTAGAAATGACAGGGACACACTTGCTTCTATTTATGAGAAAAGCAACGGACAGCAAAAAGCTGGACTAGTAGTCAAAAGACTTCAAGCTCAGTGAGCTGGGGTAAGTCATAGTTCATCTCCATCTCCCTGTCCATTTTTCACCTGTAATACATGGGGCCAGAATTTAGTAGTTTTTCAGGCCCCTTATACCTCTAATATTGTAAGGGTCTATGATTCCTTTTCTTCACTAAATATTAAGTTGGTTCTTGAGTTTTCAAAGTTTTCAAACATACTCTTTTAGGAAGAAATTCCTTTTTTTTTTCTTTTAGTTTTATTTGAAATAGTTATTTTTTGAGACAGGGTCTCACTATGTAGCCCAGGCTGGCTTTGAACTCACATTGTAGCCCAGGCTAGCCTCGAATTTATAGTGATCCTCTTGCCTCAGCATCCTGAGTGCTGGGACTACACGTGTATGCCACCACATCCGGCTTGGATTTAGTTTTGTTTTCTAAATTGGTGGACTGCTAGGTGTGGGGGGCACATACCTGTAATCCCAGCACTCAAGAGGCTGAGGTGGGAGGACTGCCGTGAGTTTGAGGCCAGCCTGGGCCACATAGTGAGTTCGAAGCTAGCCTTGGACTACTTGTTGAGAACTTGTCTCAGAAAAAAAGCCAAAAAATAAATAAATAAATAAGTAGGTGGCCTTTCTTTATTAAAGGTAAATGGAAGGGCTGGGGATTTAGCTCAAGTAGTAGAGTGCTTGCCTAGCAAGCACAAGGCCCTGAGTTCAATCCCCAGCACTCCCCCCACAAAAAAACAGGTAAATTGAGCCTGTTTACATTTAATGGTATAACTAATAAACATTTACAGAGTTAATGCATATGTGAATCCTTTTCAAATCCTTCACAATTATTTTATTAATTTAATATGTATATATGAGAGATAAATGTAATATTATATGCTGAATTAAATTAATGTTACACAGTAAGAATTACATTGGACTGATTCTTATTTGCTTTTTAAATCTATCAATGAAGACACTATTGTGCTTGCTTTGGCGGCACATATACTAAAATGAAGACACTATTTTCTTCTGTCAGTTTTCTCTCAGTTCCTTAGTACATGAAGAAATATTTGAGAACAGGATACAGTCCTATTTTAAATTCAAAGTAAAACCCAGGCATGGTGGTGCACACCTGTGATCCCAGCACTTGGGAGGCTAAAGCAGGAGGATCACTGTAAACTTGAGGCCAGCCTGGGCTACATAGTGAGTTCAAGGCCAGCCTGAACTATACAGGGAGACCCTGTCTCACAGAAAAAAAAAAAAGAAAGAAAGAAAAAATCAAAGTAAAGGTATTGAGGTTTGACCATACATAATAGTAGTAACATTTAACCAGGTGAATCTAATGAACACAGGTAAATGTCTGTAACGTTAAGGTTTTCAATGTGGAACAATCCTATGCCACAATCATTGACAATAATTCAACTCCCTTTGTATTTGGCAATAATATACAAATGAACCTGCAGATGATTAGCAAAATTACAAAATGAACCAAGGTCAGTTAATCAAGAGTCACAACAACCAAGGGAGTTTAGGAATGAAGGTCAAGGCAAGAGGCTGCAGCTGGCCAGATATGATTCCATTTGCCAAGTTTTTATTTGGGAATTTGCTAAAGCAAGTAAGTATTTCCTCTGAATTAACTAGAAAACCACAGGTATTACCTATCACCATTTTGTATCAATTAAATTAATATATTTCCTGAATGAGTAATTAAAAGAAAAAAATTTTTACAAATCTTAATCATTCTCACAATGGAACCTTTTTTTTTTTTTTTTGACGTTGCTTTGCTGCCCAGGCTTGTCCCAAACTACTGGGCTCAGGTGATCCTCTTGTCTCAACCTCCCAAGGAGCTGGCACTATAGGCACAACCATTGTGCCCAGCTGGAAGCTCTATTTCTGTATGTAAAATTTTACTCAGCATTTGCTTACGGATCAACTTAGAAAATAGGGTTTTTGACATATTAAAAATCCAAGGCAAAAACTAAGATGTCTTTTGATCTTGCTTTAATATCAAATAAACAAAGCAACTTAAAAATTCCTTAAGAACATAGGATAGTCCAAATGAAGTGCTTCCAAGACTCGGCCACCTTCCTTCTTTTCAGGAGCAACTCTACATTAACACAAATCTTTTCTAATTTAACTTTAGAGATGAAAATGGAAAATCAAATCCACAGTTGTGTAAGCTGTTTTCTCCTTGGCATCAGACAAAGAAGTGCTATTACCCTCTTACATGCCAGTCTATTTCAGTAGATGATTCAGTTGGTCCTGGAGATCTGAAGACTGCTCAGCACTAGGAATAAGAATAGATAGCAATGGAGGGAGAAGAGAAGGAGAAGGGAAGGAGAAATGAAAAGGATTGAGAGCTAATACAGTCTGTATATGTACCAACTCCCACAACGAATATACTCATTATGTACTGCAAACATGTACTAATGAAAAATGTGAAAAAAAAAAAGAATAGAGAAGAGGTTTATCTGAGATAAGCGATAAAGACATTTCTTTGTACAGTCTATCCTTTAATGAATAAATCTTATTACAGCTAAATTAAAATTTATATTGGTCCACTTGGGTCCCAGAAGTGTTGAAACTATGAGCCCAGCGCACTGGTCCACACCTGGAGTCACAGCTACTCCAGAGGGTGAGGTAGGAGAGTAATTTGGACACAGGAGTTCAAAGTCAGCCTGGACAACATAGCAATACCCAGTCTTGTGGGAAAAAAAAAAAGGTTAAATTATGAAGAAAGGTTTTCTCCATGTGAGAAAACAAGGCTATTTAACAGTTTTAGCACTTTTACTCTATTTAATGAATATTACCAATGTAAAACATCTTCTGTTCCTTAAAATCAACTTCCATACTCTAATTTTTGGTGTTTTGAGACAAGGGCTCACTATATAGTTGAGGATGGCCTTGAACTCATGGTGATCCTCTTGCCTTAGCCTTCTGAGTGCTGGGATTACAGGGGCGCAACACACCTGTCTATAGCCTGTAACTTTTAGAAAACCTTTATTGGAACCAAGCGTGGTGGTACACCCCTGTAATTCCAGCACATTGGAGGCTGAGGCAGGAGTTTCACCATGAGCTCAAGGCCAGCCTGAACTACAGAGTGAGACCTTATCTCAAAAAAAAAAAAAGAAAAGAAAAGAAAAAGAAAAGCTTTACTGGCGGTGAATTGAGTTACCATATGTCTTTGAAATACACTATGTTCTTTAAACATTGAATGAGCTATTCTGGAGCATGTCAGTTATCTGGGGTACAGCAATATAATTTCTCCAACCCTGCTCCAGCTGGCTCCCCATACCCCTATTTTTGGAGTTACTTACTTCTTCTGAATAGCTTCTTGCCTAAATCAGAAAAAGAAAGAGGAAAATAAACATAAGAAAACACCAATAAAGTGGAAGTTATTTATGTCCAGAAAGCTATAGCCAGAACAAATTAGTGACTTATGTCACATTCTGTGTTTCTGCAACCCTACCCTAAGATTGTACTACCGAACATGGATTCCATTCTGAGAGCAAAGCTGCTAAAGAACAAAACAGAACAGAACAACAAGCATGGTTTCTAAACTTAAAAAGTTAACTATATTGGGGTTTAGGATTTAGCTCAGTGCTAGAGTGCTTGCCTAGCAAGCGCCAGGCCCTGAGTTCAATCTCCAGCACCAAAAAAAAAGAAAAAAAAGTTAACAACACGCTATGTGCGTGGCTCAAATTCTGTTTGCACATATGGAGTCAAATGATCACATACTTAACATGTACACACCCAAAAAACAAACAGGATAAACATTAGGTATTTAAATATTGAGATTTAAATTCCCAACCATATCTTTCCAATTAAACATGAGGAATATCAACTACATAAAATATATAACAAAATTAAGATGGGAGGCAAACTAAATGATAACTTTATTCAAAATTACAATGGAGAAGAGGTCTCTATTTCACAGTTTCCTGAATGACGAATATGTAGCTGGTGCTGAGTTACATGTGGAAAAGGAGGATGAAGGTTACTATTACATCTCAGTCCCCGGGGGAGAAACAGCCATCCCAGGAGAGACAGGGTCCAGCACAGTGCTAGTACAGTTCTGGCATGGGCCTTGCCCTTAATGGCGTTTCCCTCCAAGGGGCCATTAACAAAGGGAGGTTCATAAAAGGTGGCCCTTGCTTCTGTTCTCACCCTCTACCCCAACTTCTCCTGTGGTCTCTGGCATCTTTAGACAGAGATTCATCCTTCACCAACCCCACTTGCATCTCATCTCTGCCTCCATAAGAAAATGTACTGAGGCATAAAAGTGACAAAAGCAGTCTGGGGCTAATGATTTCCCAGGCACAGTTGCTGGGGAGGGCATACTCACTGGTACTGGAGATGTGTTGTGATTATTGCCATTTTCCGTAAACTCTGCACACAAAAAAAGAAAAACATTTCACTTCCCTGTAGTCACACAAACTGTGTATATGTAAACCCCAAATTATAACAGAAACTGTTTCTTACATCTTCCGAGTGCAAGATAGCATCTTCCTGTAGTACCATGTTTCGAGCTGCCTGACCTAGCAGCTGGAAGACAAAAATAAAATGATGATAATCAAAACTTGCAAACTTCCTGCAATCTTCCCTCTGAAGCTGTTCCACCACTACCCTCTCCCTCCCACACTTTTCCACCCTGCACCAACACTCAGAAGAACACAGTGGAGGATGATGTTCCATTTGTTCCCATTGAAACGTCATCTCACTGGCACTCTGGCAGTCCTGGCACGGGCTTGACATCTGTTCCTAAGGCTACCACCTGAGTACTGGTGTGCTCCGTAACTGCTGAGCACTCTGCACTGTTTATTCATCGAGAACTGCACATCGGTCTGCACAACAACTTTGGCTCCAGGAGTGCAATGAAAGAACCTAACTTCTGATTCTTTTGCAATTGAAGTGATTTGAGAGGACTGAAGAGGAGGTGGGGTGAGGCTAGAGAGGACTAGAGAATGTAGCTGTTCAGAAAGGGAACAAGAGCTAGGGCATAATGTGGTGCAGTAGCTTGAACAAGGCCCTCTGCTTGGTCCCCAGCATCACAAGAGAAAAAAGAATAGAAAAATACAATGAGAGAGACGGGGCACAGGAAGGAGGTCGGGGTTTAGTGTGGAAACCCAGCACATGGAAGATGGCCAGACGGGCCTGTGGAAGAGAAAAGCAAGGAGCAAGGCGGAGGCAGATTTGAATGAGTTCACTGACAGCTGGGCCCTGAGACCAAGACAGAAAAGCCAAGCTTGCTTCACCCAGTTGGTCTGAGATCAAGGCAAAGCTGACCAAGGTGGCGCTGAGGCAAGCAGAGACGACAGGAGGTTTCCAGCTTTGTGCTGCGCCCTGCCCCAGCATACCTAAATCCAGCCCTGTGCGGGGCATAGGAGGTCTCCTTCCAGGCCTTCCCTGCTCCCTTGGCAGGGAGACTGGCTGGGGGGTGACGGCTTCAGATTAACCAGAAACCTCAGCACTGCTACAGTTCCCAGACTCCTGCCCCTGGGCAGCTTTCGTTTATTTTTCTTTTCAGATAAGTTTTAAAATTAGTAAACCTTTATGTACGTCTAAAGTAAGAACAATTAAATAAGACCTAGCATCGTTGCCCCTTCCCTGTCCTGTTCTCTCTCCTGAATGCATAGCTATTTTTATTAGTTTCTGGTTTAACTTCCCTTTATAAAGCAAGGGATACATGTACAATTGCCCTTGGTCTCTGCAGGTGATTGGTTCCAGGATCCCAGTGGATACCACACTGTAAATGCCCAAGTCCATTACATAAAATAGCATAGTTTTTGCATATAATCTACACACATCCTCTTGTACAATTCTTCTCTCAATTGCTTATAATTCTTAATACAATGTAAATGCTATGTAAATAGTTGCTAGACTGTATTGCTTAGTGAATAGTGACAAGAAAAAGAAAAGTCTGCATGTTCAGTACAGACACAAGCATTGCAGGCCTAATTATATTTTCAATCCGCACTCAGTTGAATCTGTGAATACGGAGGGCCAACTGTATTTATTCTCCTCCTCATACCTTTTTTGGGGGGAGGGGAGTGCTGGGGATCGAACTCAGGGCCTTGCACTTGCTAGGCAAGCACTCTACCACCGAGCTAAATTGCCGAAGCCCCTCATACCTTTTTACTTAAAATGTAATACACCATATGTCCTCTCTACACCTTGCTATTTTCACTTCACTATATACCTCTAAGACTGATCTGCCGCAACATACACTGAATCTCCTCATTGCTCTTTTACTACTGCAAGAACCACAGTATGTGGATGTATCAGGAAAGTATTCAGCCTTCTGCTGGGAGCCTTTGGGGTGATTTCTAGTCTTTTGGCACTGAAAATAGTGCTACAAAAAACTGCATTTTTGCTAGCATATTTTTAGGATAGATTCAAAATTGTGATTAGATACACAGTTCTGTGTACTGCCAAATTTCCCTCCACCAGAATTGTACCATTTTGCATCCCCCCGGACAATGTATAAAAGTGTTCCCCACCTAGGCCCCCCCGCCCTCCTGTGCTGCAGATGGATCCCAGGGCTTGTGCATGCTGGGCAAGTGCTCTGCACGTAGTCCCCTGTGGCTACTTTTAAGTGCAAAATTCAAACTCCTCTAGATGGGAGATGGCAACTGACAAACTAAAAGTAGAAAGAAAAGGTCTTAACAGGATTTACATTGCTCATCAAACAGGTATTTTTTTAATCATATGCCAGAACTCTGGGCGAGTAACAATGGGAATCACAATCTAGAGGGGTTACAGAGGTACTAAAATTACCTCGTGGTGAAGGCTGATGGCAAAGCACTGGGTGTTCTGGGAGCATGTGGGGGACAGTGGGGTCTGATCTGATCCATTACAGGGTAGGTATTTGGGAAAGACTTCCTAAAAGAAGACTTCTAAACTGAAAGCTAAAGGTTAGGGTTTAGATTCATCTATAATTTTACCAAAAAGAGGCGTGATCAGATTTACTATTTTAGAAGTGTGATAAACACAATGAACTAGCAGGGGGATGGAGGCAGAGATATTAGAGAACACTGTAACAGTCCTAGAAAGCAATCTACACAGAAGTAGTAACAAACTGGTGTGGCAGCATACACCTATAATCCCAGCATTCAGGAGGCAGAGGCAGGAGGACTGCCTCAAATTCAAGGCCAGCCTGGGCTATACAGCAAGACCCTGTCTCAAAAAAAAAAAAAAAAGTGGTAAGTGAGAAACATTTAGAATACAGACTTGATGGAATTTGTGATTCTTGGAATGCAGGGGCTGCTGCAGTATAGGGACAAGTCTTTTGCTTGGCAACAGTGGCACCTGGCATCACTGTGTTACATAAACCAGCCACACATATATCATCTAAGATTTCCAGTTTACCTTCTTTAAAATGAAACAACATCTTGAATATACCTGCAAAATGGTCTGAGTAGAGAATCTTTTCAAATTCTACAGACTTTTCTCCTAGGCTTTTACCATTGTCTTGCTCATAGTTAACTCAAGAGTTTGTCTTAGCTACTGATCTTCAATAAGCAGTTCTGATTTTCATTTTAGTTTACATAGCAACTCTCGTCATTTGTCATCACTTTCTGTATTATTGCATTAAACTATCATAAATGCCACGTACAGGTTTAGGACAAAGAAAGCCAGGTGTGGTGGTGCACACCTATAGTCCCAGCACTCGGGAGGCTGAGGCAGGAAGATCACCAGGAGTTTGAGGCCAGCCTGGACCACATGAATTCAAGGTCCCCCTGAACTACGTAGCGAGACCTTGTCTCAAAAAAAAGGGTTTAGGAAAAAGCACAAAGGGCCTTCATGAAGCTCACAACTCAAATGGAGGTGGACAAGTGCAAGTGTGCGAGAGCAGCCCAAGGTCACAAGCATACACAGCATGTTTCTCCTCTGCTCTGACCACCCACGCTGGCCTCCTGGAGTCCTTGTACACACTCTCATCTCAAGGCCTTTCCACCTGTCATTGCTTCTCTGGCTCCAGATATCCCTATGGCTTGCTCCTGCACCCCATTCCACTGTTTGCTCTGCTGCCACCTCCCCAGAGACCCTTCCCTGATCTTGTGTAAGGTAAACCCTTTATTTTTATTCATGGCATTTATCACCACTTGAATTTTGTGTTTATGGTCTGTCTCTTCATGAAAACGGAAGCTTCCTAAGTAGAGAGACTTAGTTTTATTTATCCCTTGTACCACCAGAACAGTTGCTGACACATACCAGACATTCAATAGATATTTGTTAAATGAAGGCTGTGGAATGAGTTTATACATGCAAAGTATCAGTTAATCAAATAAAATAGCTATGTGGAGACTGCTAAAGAAGCTATGGTCTACAGGCTGAAAGGGATTAAAAACCAGTAAGACGCTCCAATAATTTCATGAGTTAGTAGAGGAAATGGCAAAAATACTTAACTACAGAAAAAAGGAGTATGGTATAAGTCATACATAAAAGACCCAGTAGGGCTGGGGGTTTAGCTCAGTGATTAGAGTGCTTGCCTTGCAAGCACAAGGCCCTGAGTTCGATCCCGGGCACCACCAAAAAAAAATAATAATAATAAAGACCCAGTAAACAGACATTAGAGAACTGACAGATATGTCAACAACATTGTCCTAAGAAACTGGATTGATTTCACCTTAACTTGATATACAACGTTTAATGAGCACTCAATCTAAATCTTCTACAGAAGAAACCATGTGAAAAAAACAAAAGGCTAAGGAACAAGATGGAACAAGCCACACTAAGATAGTCAACCGTGGCACAGTGATTTTTTGGCCACTTAATCCACAGGAGAAGTAGTATTAAGGAGTGTACTCCTAGGACCAGTCCTAGGTCCTAGCTCTACCATTTCCTAGCTAGGTATGACCTTGGACAAACTAAATTCTTCACTCTTCCTCCCCACCCCACCCCCAGTATGGGGAATTGAATTTAGGGCTTTCACACTGAGCTGTATCCCCAATCCCTTTTTATTTTTTATTTTGAGACCCACTCTTGCTAAGTCACCCAGACTGGGCTCCAACTTGTAATCCTCCTGCCTTGGCCTCCTAGAATGCTGGGGTACAGGGATGTGCCACTATGCCTAGTTTCTACAACTTCTATGTAAAAAAGCACTTCTTTTGTCGGTGATTATAAAGACTTAATGATTTATCCAGGTGCAGTGATACAAGCCTGTATTTCCAGTTACTCAGAAGGGCAAGGAAGGAGGATCACAAGTTCAGGTGTAGCCCGGACAATTTAGCAAGACTAGGTTTCAAAATAAAAAAGAAGAAGGCTGGGGATGTAGCTCAGCGATAAAGCACCTGTGGGTTTGATCCCTAGTGCCACACACATGCAAAAAAGACTTAATGACTTAAACTACATAAAACACAGCAGAGGCTGGGGATTTAGCTCAGTGATTAGAGTGCTTGCCTTGCAAGCACAAGGCCCTGAGTTCAATCCCCGGCACCACAAAAAAAAAACAAAAAACCACACACTAGTGTCTCACATTTAGTAAATGTAAGTTTATTACAGTGACTACTACATACTGGTGATTATGAACACCATCAATTTTTAAAATTTATACATACTTACATATCTTATTTTCTCCAAAAAATGATTTGAGACAATTTATATCAAACTCTCTGTGTGTGTGTGTATCCTTAAAAGCAGAAAATATGAGGTGTGATAGAAATATATGAATGTTTAAATAAAATTTATTGTACTAAGAGACACATTGCCATTATCCCCCTCAAAATACTCTCCCTCCCTTTTTTGTTGTTGTTGTTGTCTATCTGTCTGTTTTTTTGAGACAGGGTCTCATTGTGTAGTTCAAACGGTTTTGAACTCACTTACATAGCCCAGGCTGGCCTCAAAATCAAAGTAATCCGCCTATCTCAGCCTCCAGAATGCTGGGATTATAGGTGTACCCTACCCCGCCTGGCTCTCCCTCACTTTGAACACAGACATCATTCATGTCACTTGCTGAAAGCAGTTCTGGAAATCTGCTTTTGTGACTGTCTTTGCAAGATGTGATAAAAAAAAAAATACAGTGAATGTTCCTGCCAACTGCCATCCAAGGAAAAGACAGGGTAAAAACATTATAGTGCATCCTTACCCACTTTATTCACCAAATCTGGCACCATGTGACTTCTGGCTCCTCCCCAAAGTCAAAACAACCATGAAAGGTTAATGTTTTGAATCGATTCAGGACAGTCAGGCAGTCACAATAACACAACCAAAGACACTCATGAATGAGGACTTCCAGAACAGCTTCAGGAAGTGGCAAGAATGATGAGATAAGTGCGTCTGAAGTGAGAGGGAGTGTTTTGAAGAAAGTGGCAACATGTCTTTTATTGCAATTAACATTTAAAATGTAAATATTCACTGCATTTTTTTATCACACTTTGTAGAATTTAGATCATGAAAAGGAGAAGGGAACAGGAACTGTGCAACTGAAGTGAAATGTGAAATACAATGAATTACATGACTTTTATTATTTGGTAAAAGGTGTAGGGATAGCGAGATCGATAGGAAGGGAGAGACAAATTTGGGCCCCTGCCACTTGTGTCTTCCCATCTGCGTCTAGATTTTAGCTAGCAGTCAGAAAGCTGATAGTTTGTGGGGTTTTTTAGCTGTACAGGACAAGGTACAGTGTGTGACACTTGACTTCCCCAAATTCCTCTAACTCCCTTGCTTGAAGTGAAGCTAACAAGTCTCTTGCCCTTGCGTTGTCAGAAGGGGGTCTTATGTTCCCCTTTCTCCACACCCGAGAGAGAGACAACAACAGGAAAAGACCCTCATCATGCTAGGTGCTTCCCCTATCTGAATTTATCCAGCCCCTGACAAAGAGCATACCAACCAATCAAGCAGGGACCCCTCCTGGGGATGGGTGATATTGGGCCCAAACCCTATAAATCTACAACACTGGACCCGCTCAGGTAGTGTTCCAGCTCTGGACACCCCACCATCCTGCTGGAGGTGGCTTTCACTTTGCTCAGACACTAAACTTCCTTCTACTTCCACTGTGGTTTCACTTGCCTCCTCTCCTTCTTTCTGCAATAGAGAGAGAGACAGTTCCCAGGCAGGCGTGTGTCAGGGGTACTCAGAGCCCAGACCCACTCTAGATGCAACAAAGGCAACATAACAATTCTTCAAAAGAGATTAACTTTCCTCTGATATTGAATCCTAAAGAGAATATATCCTACAGAACCCCACACAGAGCCTATTGTGATACAAAGTCACCAGGTCAGTGAGTTCAAGAATAATGTCACACACTGTAGTAAGTGCAAATACTTTCTTATCTAGTTAGAGTTTTTTAGTTTTGACCTTTTTTTTTTTATAACCACTGTCAACAAAAGCTATGGACATAACATTAGAACTAATTCTGTATAGATTAGTCTACTGAGGCATAAACTAATAAGAGGAAGCTGTTATGAACATTCATATGCATACCAAAGACTTGAGGACATTTTATACTATTACTGCAACTACATAATTTAATGAAATAATATGAAAAATAACTAAATATGAACTAGAGAGAGAGTTGCTATTACTGTGAAAACTAACTTGAAAACTGGACATACTTGTTGAAGATGAGTAGCTAAAACAAGTGCTAGCGAGTTAATTATGGGCAAGATAATGTTAAGAGCCTGCAGGGGAAATTCATGGACTCTGTGCTCAGACTGTTTTCAGGTGTATTCATGTTCCATTTAAAAGAAGGCAAAAATGGAAACCTTGGGTATGTCACATGTATAGTTGTTTTATCTAACAAAATGATGGACTTTTTTTTTAATGTAAATACCTAGGAGTCAAATGGCTATATCACTGGACTCATTTCATTTGTCCATTCACCAGTCCAAGGCTTCTGGGTTGTTTACCTATGGCACTATCATGAATAAAGGTGCTACAAACATTCATATATATTTTTTCATTTCTCTTGGATGAATATCTAATTCACCAGACAGGTCTGTTGGGGGAAGAAGCAGAGTAAATCTACATATAAAGCTTTCTGGCGATAAAATGCCATCAAATAATTCCATTCATAGACCCAGCCAGAGAAGGGGGTTGGGGAGAAAAACTATTCCAAGGTACAGAAAAACAAATGAGGAAAGAACAAATCCACTGACAAGTGATACACAAAAGTGTGAAAGATCGCCTCGAGCTCAAGGCCAGCCTAAACTACACAGCAAGACTCTGCCACACACACACGCACAAAAAAAAAGTATGAAAGAAATGTGGGCTGTTGAAGGCAAAACCATAAAAATTTCGGGGCTGAGATTGATCTTCACTAGAGACAATCCCGAGAACCAGTAAGGGATTGGTCAGGAACGTCAGCTCCTCCGCCGACTTATAACTCGGCTTTAAAGCCGATTCCCCGCACTTGGGAGGCCGAGGCTAGAGGACGACAAGTTCGAGCCCGGCCTGGGCAATACAGCGAGACCCTATCTCAAAAATTTATTTATTTATTTATTTATTTATTTATTTATTTATTTATTTATTTATTTATTTAAAAGGGGTGGAGGATGTTGCTTAGTTTGGAGGTCCTGGATTCACTCCCCAGTACTACAACGACAGAAGCAGATTCCCGATCAAATCGCCTCCACCCGCAGCCGCTAATTTGAGCCAGAGACTACACACCCCAGAATGCATCACGTACGCCTGCAAACTAGGCTCTCTCAGAGACCCGGTCGCGGCCTACACTCCCAGGATGCACCGCGATCCCCTCCCTACTGCGGAAAGGGCCGCCGGTCCCGAGGTGCTGGGCTGGACTCCTGGCTCACCTCAGAGCTCCGAGAGCCCTTTAGCACTTGCTTGGTAAGTGCGATCACGTCGGTTCCACAGGTGTTCACCTTCTCCGTAAGAAGCCCCTTCACTGACTGACCAAATCGGGCTTGCGAATCCGGCGTCCCTGACGCCATGATCTCAACTAGCTGAGGCCTCTGCCAGGGCGACGGCGAGTGGCCGGGACCAAAAGAGACGCAAAGCGGAAGGAAACGAGGCGGAGTCTTTTCCACTGTGGGAAAGGGAAGGGGGACGCAGGCGTCTACTGGAGATTGCCAAGTCCGTAAAAATTCACTTAAAAGCGCTGTTCAACTGATACCTGAGGAAGACAAGGCCCAAGCAAATCTCCCTTAAAGGAGTGAACGATAATTTCAGTAAATTATGTGGACTGGCCAGGCGTGGTGCCCCGCGCCTGTAATCCTAGCACTCAGGAGGATCGCCGTGAGTTCGAGGCCAGCGTGAACTGCATAGTGAGTTCAAGGCCAGCTTGAACTACGTAGCGAGACCTTGTCTCAAAAAACCTAAATAAATAAATAAATATAAAATCAGAAGGTCTGGCTTACAGTGCCAGTTCTGCCATTTAACAGTTGTGTAGCTGCTAATTACTCAACTGTTCCCTGATGATGGAGAGGTAAAGTGCCTGCATAGCGTGCTTCAGGTCCTAGGTGCATCTCTAGCACCGCAAGAACGACGATGACGACGACGATGATGATGATGATGGTGATGTTTTGAGATGGGCTGGGAATAGAGAAGGAAGTGGAGTTTAATCTTTGGCCTCCCGGAACTCCCAGACTGATAGGCGTGTAAACAAATGAATTAGGGTGAACAACCCAGTACGAAAATTAGCAAAGGACACAGACAATTAAAAATAGCCAGGCCTCTTGGCACCCGCCTGTAATACCAGCACTTAGGAGGCTGAGGCAGGAGAATCACTGAGAGTTCGAGGCCAGCCTAGACTACATAGTGACTTCAAGGCCAGTCTGAAGTACATAGCAAAACCCTGTCTGAAAAAAAAAAAAAAAAGTAAATTCAAAATGGCCAATAATGCAAAAAAAAAAAAAAAAGCCAAACAGCACTAGTATTTTTTTTATTAGAACTTGTTTGTAGTACATAATGTTCACCTTCCTCATGGGAAGTTGGTACATGCACATAATACGTCTTAAATTCTTTTTTTTTTAAATCCCCTTTCTCCCTCTATCTCCCCTCCCTCCATCTCTTAGCTTTTGCAAAAGATCTATCTCACTATTTCTTCTCATCTATCTTTTTTTGCTTTTTCATTTGTTTGTTTGTTTGAGGCAGAGTCTCACTATGTAGTTCAGGCTGGCCTTGAAATGGCAGTCCTCCCGCCTCAGCCTCCCAAGTGCTGGCATTACAAGCATGTGCCACCATGACTGGCCTTTGCTCTGTATTTTTACTTTGTATTTCTTATATAAGAGAAACCATGCGATATTTTAGCCTGTGGGTCTGATTTATTTCACTTAACATGTTCTCAAGGTACATCCATTTTCCTACAAATGACTCAAATATATCCTTTATGGCAGGTATTACTCCATTGTATATAAATACCACATTTTCTTTGTACATTTATCTGGTGAGGGACGTATAGGTCACTTTCAAGATTTGCTACTATGAGCTGTGCTGCTATATTCTGCATTTGCTCTGTGACAGTTACTACTTTAATCTGCAGCTATCAAAAAATGAAGGGAAGGGTTCAGGCTGCTCACAATCCACTCAGTATTGGAATATGCTGCCTGACAGAGTCCACACCTTCCCCCACATCGTTGCTTCTCTCTGGGCAGGCTCAAGGGGTGACTTCCTGCTGCTGTTAGTGCAGCTGCTGTGTGTGGAGGTGCTGCTGACATGCCATCCAGAGCAGGGCAGTTCAGTGAGGTGTCGGAGGTTCTGAGCATGGTCTAGACAGCAGCTTCGTTCTTTTTTCAGGCTCGTTGGCTTTTGCTTTTTTGTTGAATGATTCCAATCATAAATAAAGCTTTAAATAATTTGGGGGAAAAACGAATTCTGCTGCTGTAAACTTGGATATTCACATATCCCTGTAGTTTTTTTGGGGGGAGGGGCTTTTTTTGTTTCTGCAACAGGGTCTTGCTGTGTAGCTCAGGCTGGCCTCAAACTCCCATCAATCCTCCTGCCTCAGCCTCCTGAGTGCTGGGATTACAGGTGTGTGCCACCACACCTGGCACAGCAAGTTTTTAACTTTCAGGAAGATACCTAAAAGGGGAACAGCAGGATCAAATGGAGTTTCTTGTTTTAGGTTTGGGGGGTGTTGTTGCTAGGGATCAAACTCAGGGCCTTGCCCTTGCTAGGCAAGAGCTCTACCACTGAGCTAAATCCCCAACCCCCTATTTTAGTTTTTTGAGGCATCTTCATAATGATTTCCAAATTGTTGTTCTAGTTTGCATTCCCCCAGCAATGTAGAAGGGTTCACCAGCATTCACAACTTCACTTATATTTGCTATTATCTGATTTCTTTCTTTTTTGGGGGAGTGTTGCTGGGGATCAAATCCAAAGCCTTGCACTTGCTAGGCTAGCCCGCCACTGCTTGAGCTAAAACCCCAACTCCTGTCATTATCTGATTTCTTGATGGCAGTCATTTTTTCTGGAGTAAGATGGGATCTGTGTTTTAATTTGCAGCCAGAGATGTTGAACATTTTTTCATGTATTTACTAGCCATTTGTACTTCTGAGAAGTATCTCTTCATTTCAGTTACAGGTTTTTTAATGAATTAATTTTATTGGTACACTTTTGATATACATAATAATCACATTCAGCTGGGTGTGGAGGTGCATGCCTGTAATCCCAGCACTCAGGAGGCTGAGGCAGAAGGATTGCTGTGAGTTCGAGGCCAGCCATGGCTACAAAGTGAGTTTCAGTCCAGCCTTAACTGCTTAGCCAGACCCTGTCTCAAAAAATAAAACAATCACATTTATCATAGGGATTTTTTTTTTTTGTTGCTAGGGCTCGAACTCAGGGCCTTGTGCTTGCAAGGCAAGTGGTCTACCACTTAAGTTAAATCCCCAAGTCCCATCATGGAGAATCTGTACCTGTACATGTTGTATCTTAATTCTTTTTTTCATTCCTCTCCCTTCCCTTCTTTCTTCCCCCTCCTTCCTTCATTCTTTTTATTTTTTTTATCTTTATTCCCTCTCTTCTCTTTCCCCTCCCCCCTTCTTTGTTCCTCTTCCCATTTGAACATTTTCTCCCTACTTCCCAATATGTATCATCCATTTTAGTCTTCATTTATTCTTTCGGTTTCTCACACAAGAGAAACAGTGAGATACTTAAATGTGTGCCCAGTTTGTTTCACTTAAAAGTATGGTCTCTACGTGCATCTGTTTACCTAAAAGTGTCTCAAGTTTATCCTTCATTATTCCAGAGTAGTACTGCATTGTATATAAAAACTACACTTTCTTTATTCATTCATTCATTAATGGGCATCTGGGCTGTTTGCAAGATTTAGCTGTTACAAATTGTGCTGCTGTAAACACAATTTGTGCTGCTGTGGTATGATACTTTAAACTCTTTCAGGAAAATACCTGGAAGGGTGATAGCTGGGTCAAATAGAACCTCTAGTTTTAGTTTTTTGAGGAGTCTTCATACTGATTTCTATTGTGACTGTACCAATTTACACTTCCACCAACAGTGGAGAAGGGTTCCTTTTTCCCCATTGCTTCACCAATGCTTGCTATGGGTTTTTCTTTTTTTTTTTCTTTTTTTGGTGCTGGAGATCGAACTCCGGCCCTTGTGCCCGCGAGGCAAGCACTCTAACCACTGAGCTAAATCCCTAGCCCTTCTTTTTTCGTTTTTGAGACAGGGTCTCACTATGTAGTTCAGGCTGGCTTTGAGCTCAGTGTGTAGCCCAGGCTGGCCTCAAACTTGTGGTGATCCTCCTGCCTCAGCCTCCCAAGTGCTGGGATTACAGATGTGCACCACCACACCTAGCCACTTGGTTCTGTCAGTGTGGTGTATTACACTTACTGATTTGTGTATGTTGAACCATCCCTGCATCCTGGAATGAATAGTACTTGGTCATAGTATATAATCTTCTTGATGATTTGTTGCATTCTGTTTGCCAGTGTTTTACTGAGGATTTTTGCATGTATGTTCATTAAGGAGAATGCCCTGTAGTTCCTCTTTTTTGGTTGGATTCTTTGGTTTTGGCATCAGAGTAATGCCAGGAATGAGTTTGGGAGTATAACTTCCCTTTCCATTTCATTAAAGGGTTTGAAGAGTAGTGCTGTTAGATCTTCTCTAAATTTCTTGTAGAATTCAACAGTGAATCCATCAGGACCTGGGCTTTTCTTTGTTGGTAGGTTTTTAATTACTTCTTCAATTTCATTGACATATTGGGTTACTTAGAATTTTTGTATCTTCTTGATTTAGCTTTGGTAATTCATATGTATCTAGGACTCTTTCCATTTCTTCTGTGTTTTACATCTTATCAGAATATAGGTTCTCCAAGTAGGTATTGATGATCTTCTGGATTTCTGTAGGAGCTGTTATGATTTCACCCTTTTCATTCCTAATTCCATAGAATTGGATCTTTCCTTGTTTTTGATAAGTTTAGCTAAGCGTTTGTGTATTTTATTTAATCTTTCAAAGAACCAACTCTTCAACTCATTGATTTTTTTTTTTTTTTTTTGGTTGCAGGGGATCAAACTCAGGGCTTTGTACTTGCTAAGCAAGTGCTCTACCACTGAGAAAATCCCCAACCCTTGTACTGTTTTCTTATCTTAATTGCATTAATTTCTGCTCTGATCTTTATAATTTCTACCCTCATATATGCTTTGGGTTTAACTTGCCTTTTCTTCTAGAAACTTGAGGTTCCACATTAGGTTATTTATTTGAGTTCACCCTGTTTTTCTGATGTGGGAATTCACTGCTAGAAATTTCCCCGTAGGACTGCTTTCATTGTGTCTCATAAGTTCCAGTATGTCATATTAGTATTACTGTTTAATTGTAGAAAGTGTCTGATTTCTTCTTTAATTTCATCAGTGACCCATTGGTTTTTCAGGAGGGTGTTATTATGATTTCCATATATTTATGTTGTTTTTGTGGTTTCTTTTGACATTGATTTCCATTTTCATTACACTATGATCTAATAATATGCATGGGATAATTCCAATTCCTTTGCATTATTTAAGCATGTCCTATGAGCAAGTGTGTGGTCTATTTTCAAGAAAATCCAGTGTGCAGCTGAGAAGACTGTGTATTCTGTTGTTGTGGCATGGAACACTGTAGACATCTACTAAGTCCATTTGTTCAAAGGTTTGGTTCAATTCCAATATTTCTTTGTTGGTTTTTTGGCTAGTTGATCTATTTGTGACAATGGAGTATTGAGGTCCCCCATTACAATTGTATTAGTGCTTATCTGACATTTCATATCCATTAATGTTTGTTTTATATAGTTGGGTATGCCATTATTTGGTGCATATATATTTATGATTATTATCTCTTCCTCTTGGATTATTCCCCTAACAAGTATATAGTGACCTTCTTTGTCTCTTCTGATCAGTCATGGCTTGAAATCCACTTTGCAAATAGAATACTTACCCCTGCCTTTTTCCAGGTTCCTGTTGCATGGACTATTGTTTTCCATCCTTTAACTTTCAGCCTGTGAATTTCTTTCTTAGTTAAATCTGTTTCTTGTATGTAGCATACTGTTGGATCTTGTTTCTTGATATGTTTTGCCAATCTGCTTCTTTTGTTTGGTGAATTGAGACTATTTACATTGTGGTTATAAGTGATATGTATTGGCTTAGCCTTGTGATACTATTTGCCTGTTGTTGGTTCCTTTTCTTTCCCCTCTGTTTAACTGCTTGCTTTGTCTGTTCAATTCCTTCTATTGAGATTCATGGAATTGTTGTATTCTGTATTCTCTTTTCTTTCCTCTTCATTCTGGAAGACTTTTTCCCTGGAAAAGCAGTTCAGAATGGATGATTTCAGCATTGGGGATTTAGCTCAATGGCTCAGAGTTCAATCCCCAGCACCCCTCCCTGCCAAAAAAAAGAAACCAGCATGGATAATTTCTTTCAGCATTTTAAAGCTGTTCCTCTGTCTTCTGGGCTGTATTGTTTTTGATAAGAAAATGGTGAGGTTGAAAACAAACATTGTTCTCCATGTGCAGTCTATCCTTTTTCTCTGGTGGCTTTCAAGATCTCATCTTTGTCTTTGGTTTTAGCAGTTTGCTTGTGAAGTGATAATGTGTGCTTTTCTTTTTGAAGAAAAAAAATCACTAAAGACCTGAAAAACAATTCCTAAAAGATTGGCTTTCCCAGAAAACTGTAGGTACATAATACAGTGTGTCTATCATGTTAAAATATGCATTAGACACAAATACAAAACCCATGAAACAGTTCACCATCCTTCAACAATTTGAGCAAAGATAAAATGCCTAAGGAACATGGATGACTTGCAAAGGATGGGATCTTTAAGCATGGTTAAAAAAAAAAAGCACAAGTGGATGAGTGTGTTTAGTTATATACACTGAATTGGACCTTTGGCACTGGCAGTCAGATCATTTTGTCATATAGCATCAGCACATATTATAAAAGTGCATAGTGTCAAAGGAATAGAACTGTCAGTATTCAAGAACAGCCTTGTCAACTGGGCAATAAAACACCCTACCCCATGTCTCTCTGTTGTCCATCACTGAATACACTGGTAGCAACTTTGAAATGAAAAACAAGAAAAAAGGAGCTGTAACTCCTTTTGTTTTATCTATTTAAAATCAAGCAAAACAAACATCAACTCTGTTATACATTAACATCTTCAAAGTACATTGTTTGTACAAGAGAAGCACTAGAGCGCTTGTCATGCTGCCCTCCAATGGCACGCAGGAGAGGCCGCCTCATAATCATTGGCCCTGAACAAAGCTGCCGAATTCTTTAGCAGATACTTGAGGAAATCATGAAGATAATTCAGTAATAAAGCACGGCTCTTCTCATCCAAAGGTGTATCGGCCAATATGGGTCCAATTCACACAGATAATCTGAGTGGATATGGTGCTCCATACACACGGGATGGGGGCACATCAGGGTGATCATCAAGGATCTCAGTGTACTGTGGTCTCAAATTTGTAGAGGAGCTGAGTGCCCAGCGTCACATTGAAGTATTCTTTTATCCCTGCTGCAGTCCCATTAACAGCGTACTCCTTATTATCTGTGTTTCCTCAAGCTTTCTTGTAATTTGCATAGTCCTGTAGAATGGAATCCATATTCTTTTTGGCAGGAAGATAAAAGGGCTGTTTCTCTCTGGTAATTTAAGTCCCCGGTCATTAACAAGCCATGAGGGCTGGGGATTTAGCTCAGTGGTTAAAGTGCTTGCCTTGAAAGCACAAAGATGCGAGTTCGATCCCCAGCACCAAAACAAACAAACAAACAAAAACAAGCCATGATTTTAGCTCTTCAGGAATCTTTACTTTAACTTCAACCCTGTTCATGAATGTTTCTTCATTTTCAACAGTACGATCTACCCAAGCCTCTTCTTCCGAGGACACTGAGGTGTCTCATTGATACTGCCACCATCTCCAATACTAAGGGTCTTTTTGTTTTTTCTTTTTTGTTTTCACTTCAACATTTTTCTGTTGCAGACCAGATGTCTTCTTTCCTGGAGCAGCCCTCCTCATCTTTCCCTCTGCATACTGCTTTTTTTTTTTTTTTTTTTAACCAAGAACATGCATTGGTACATTGTATGGCTTTTTGAAGTTCTCGCTGTTTCTGCAGATTGGTGTCCACGTAGTTGAGTACTCTGCCTTCTGGAACCCATTTGTCCCAAGTTTTATTCCAACCACTGTAATGTATAAAGTACTTTACTTGTTTTTCCCTTATGGCAACCTTTACAAACTTTGCTTCATAAAGAAGAGGCCCATGAAGGCACAGTGCTTGTTCACCCTCCTGGAATTTGAGCTTCAGGTCCTGCTTGGGCCCCATTTATAAGTGATTCCCCACTCCTCCTCTTCCCACCACCCCCTACTCTCTACCCCACCCCAGCTCACTGATAATGTGTGCTTGCTATCTATCTATCTTTTTTTTTTAGACAGTGTCTCACTGTGTAGTTCAGTTCAGTCTGGCCTTGAACTCACTATGTAGCCCACGTTGGCCTCGAACTTGTGGTGATCTTTCTGCCTCAGCCTCCCAAGTAGTGGGATTACAGGTCTGTGCCACTATGCTGGCTGTGTGCTTTTTATTTTTATCTTCAGTTCTGCTTTGGGTTTACTGAAGTTCTTAAATCAGAAACTGTATGTCTCATGAAGTTAGGAAAGTTCAGCTACCATCTCTGAACACAGTTCATTCTCTCTCTGCTTCTTCTTCTGACATTCCAAGAACACATATATTCAAGTTGTTTTGTTTTTTAACATGCCACTTCTTTATTCCGCTCATTTCCCCTTCCCCTCCCCTTCTCCCCTCTCCTTGTATCCTTCACCACTTCTGTATTGCCTGGGCCTTATTGCCAAGAACCGCCACCCCAGACCTCGCCGACCCCTGCAGCACCCCAGAACCTCAGCACCCACACCTGTCTGCGGCCTCGAAGGTCGCTGCCCAAGCCACTGTGCAGCTTCCTGTGCCTGGACCTCACAGCCTCCAGGCCTCCGGCTGTGCCCGTGTCATCCACCAAAAGTCATATGTGAGATTTTTGTTCATTATCTTGATGTGGATGGTAGTGTTACTGTTGTAAACTGATAAAGATACACACACACACACACACACACACACACACACATACATATTTTTTTTTTTTTGGTGCCGGGAATCGAACTCGGGGCCTTGCACTTGCTAGGCAAGCACTCTAACCACTGAGCTAAATCCCCAGCCAGATACATATATTTTAAATTATTGATTTTATGTATGGATTTCTTAGGGGAGCTCTTTGTAGCCCACCACGGCTGTCTCCCCCACTGACTATGGGAGGATTCCTCTGGGAGCCCTGAAGTCAAGTTCTTTTCAATTGTTCCGAGTCCCAGTGTTAGGTGAACAGTGGCGACCTAGTAAAGAACACAGCCAGCCTAAATTTGGGGTTCCGAACGAACCAACCTGGAGTAACTCCAAAGGAAGAGTCAGGTCAACTTGATTGATCTGCTGTTGGTTAAGTGACGCTAGCGAGTAGCAATGGCTGTGTAATAGGAGTTGACATAGCAGTGGCTGATGTGTTTTGTGCCGGGTGCACTGTAACCTGACAGAGCAGGCAGGTTGGCAACAGGGTGTGGGACTATCGTTGCGGGGCGCAGGCAGCTGGGAGCAGCTACTGCTGGAAGCAAACGCGGGTTGGACCTGTCGCCCAGATGTAAATAAGCTTTTCCTGAAATGGTGCCTACTTGGCGCTCTGGGGTGACCATGATGAGTGGCCATGCTGGAACCTCTTCCTGGCTGCTGCAACCTTGTGGAAGGAGTCTGCCTGGAGCAAAACCCCACATTGCTTTTGCGGTTCCCCACAGCCGTGGGCTCCGCCATGTTCGCTGGACGCACCAGCCCAGAGCACTCACCTGCTTCTGGGAGCTGGGGCGGAATTCCACATTGTTTCTCCACGTTGCAGACCATGTTCCCATAGTTTCTCTGTAGCTTCTAACTTTCCCTGTCAGTTTTGTCCCAATTCCAGGCAATCTACTTCTCTTTTTGTCTTCACCAGTCCAGTATCTGGGTTCTGGATATCAGAGAGGTTTCACCACTCCACCCTTTTCTTCTCTCAACCCTAGTAATGGTGGAAGGGGGGGTTCTTTTTTGGTTTTTTGTTCCCACTAGTAATTTTTACTGATAAAAAATAACCTCCTTGAGTCGGCTCCCTTGGCCCATGCCCCACCCCCAGCCCCTGCCAACCCACCAACCCAGCACAACCTTCTATCAGTCGGTGTCCTCCAAGGAATGTGTCTGAGCTGCTGGGAGCTGACCACCATCCGACCATCCTGATACAGCGGGACACCAAGGGCCAGGACCACACAGACCATGGCACTGAAGCCGATTAGTAAGGAACTTAGTGATTTGGCCTGTGACCCTCCAGCACAGTGTTCTGCAGGGCCAGTTAAGGGATATGTTCCATGGGCAAGCCACAGTCATGGGGACCTGATGACAACCCATATCATGGTGGTGTATTTGTTTTGACAATTCATTTTCCTACAGACTACCCCTTCAAACCACCTAAAGTTGCATTTAGAACAAGAATTTATTATCCAAATATTGGCTGGGGATTTAGCTCAGTGGTTAGAGTGCTTGCCTAGCAACCGCAAGGCCCTGAGTTTGATCCCCAGCACCAAAAACAAAAAAAACAAAACAAAAAACAAAAAACCCACAAATATTAACAGTAATGGCAGTATTTGTCTCGACAGTCTAAGATCACAATGGTCTCCTGCTTTAACTACTTCTAAAGTTCTTTTATCCATTTGTTCACTGCTATGTGATTCAAACCCAGTGACCCCCTAGTGCCAGAGATTGCACAGATCTATAAAACAGAGACAAGTACAACAGTATATCTTGAGAATGGACTCAAATGTATGCCATGTGATGCTACCTTACAATCAGAGTAACCTGCATTATAACTGGAATAAACTTTAAATTACTATGCCTTTTTAATTTTCTTACTCGGCTGCTCTCCTATCAGACCTCATCTTTTTAAATTTTATTTTTTGTTTACCTCCCTCCATTCATTCACATGCTGATCTGAGAAGACTCAAATTCTTCCAACTTTGGATAATAACGCTTTTAGAAACTGTAAAGTAGTTACAAGAGAACAGTTGCCCAAGATTCAGAATTTTTTAAAAAATGGACCATGTGAGAGGCTGAGGATTTAGCTCAGTGGTTAGAGTGCTTGCCTAGGAAGCACAAGGCCCTGAGTTCAATCCCCAGGATGAAAAAAAAAAAAAAATGGCCATGTTGTATTATGTGGCCTATGTCTTCACTGTAACTTGGTTAGGGACTAAACCATTCCTCACAGCTCTAACTGCTGAAGTCATCTGGAGTGGGGGAGGATGGATGTGTGGTTGTCATGGCAAGAAAGCAGCATTATTCTAGTAGTATCCACTCTTGTTAAACATTCCACTGTTAGGGATTTGAGGTTACATGATATGCTTTATCATGTAAGTGTCACTGGAGAATTAGTATTAAATTTATAGCATCAGTAGAACAGAAAATGTTATGTATTTTATGCATGTCAGTAAAGGAAAGACCTGTTCTTGTTCGACAGAGAATGGGGGGGGGGACCCTCCTTTTCCTATTTAAATCAAACTAAGCTGGGATGGTGGTGTTCCAGAAATGGACCATCGAGAAACCAAGCACCACTCAGTTGGAGAACTCAAGTTTATTTACATCAATGGACCCACAAGAGTTCACACTCCAAGACCCTGGGCCCCGAACAAAGCAACTTCAGGGTTTTTATATGATTTTACATCATCCTGTTTCACTAGTTCCCTTGTTCTCCATACAGAGAAAGGATTTAAAACCTTCTATATGATTGGCCCCAAACATGCACAGGTACACTTCTGCATTATTGGTGAGGAGCACATAGGCAGAATGTAAGGGAAGAGGGATTGGATTACACAAATGTGTGATTAGGAACAGATTAGGTCAGCCATTAAACATTTCTAAAGCAGAGGGGAAGGATTTTATGACTCCTTGTCAGAACCCAAGGCCCCAGGCCCTGGGGCTTTCCTGCCTCGGTGGCTCATGCTTGTAATCCTGGAGCTCAGGAGTCTGAGGCAGGATTCCCCCAAGTTCAAGGCCAGCCTGGGCTATACAGTGAGTTCAAGGTCAGCCTACACTACAAAGCGAGACCCTGTCTCCAAAAACTAAAAATAAGTAAATAAATCAAACTGATAATTAGTTTGGAAATGAATTAATACATAAAATGTTCCAGATGGCTCCATTTCTTTTTCAGTCAATGCAAAAGAGAATGGTATAGGGGCTGGGGATTTAGCTCAGTGATTAGAGTGCTTACCTTGCAAGCACAAGGGCCTGAGTTCGATCCCCGGCACCACAAAAAAAAAAAAAAAAAAAAAAAAAAAGAGAATGGTATAGTGAAAATTTTGTTAAAAACTGTGCACAGTGCTGGGTGTGGTAGTGGGGAGGAAAACTGAAATTTTGTCCAAATAACTTGTGCTTTATTCTGCTTCTGTCAGCCGGCTTTATAACCCCCACTCACTCATTAGTCCTGTTCTCAGGGTTTGCGGGCACCTGATTGGTAACAGGCCCATGACACCCTCCCACTCCCTCAGAGTGCCTACAGCTGCACCAGAATTACTGCCCCTCGCCCTTCACTCCCCACTGAGAAGAGTAAAGCATCATTAGAATGTGATATATTCTATTTTAGTTGGCATATAGATAAGTAGACACTCAAAATATAGCCCAAATATCTTTGTTCACAAGATTAACAATGAGTTAAGAAGCTAAAATAAATGTATCTTTAAAGTTGGTAACATATTTCCATAGAGCATTTTAACTAATTGAGCTAAGATTGGTCTTATAAATACAATGCGTAGTATTATCTTTGTGCAATAACTTGGGAGTCTTTCGTTGGTAAAGATAGCTAAATGGGGACCACATAGGCTTGAGAAAACTGCTGGACAAGACTCCCTTTAGTGAAAAAAGGAGCAGCTGCCTAGAAAACACTTATTCCAGCCTTTGTTCACTAATGGGACCCCCAGTAATCTCTATAGCCTTATGGGAGACACACCCCAATAAATATTGCTAAATATGTTATTATAATATGTTTACATTGGTTAAGTTCTGTGGATAGAACAATAAGGTTTCTTATCAAAAGATGCTCTTAATACAAAACTAAATTAAGAGACAAAGATTTCCATATAGCTGTGACACTCATTATTGCTGATTTCATGGTGTACTAAAAGCCACGTGGTCAAGCCAGACCATGACCCATCCTGGTGGCTGACACTGACAGAAGAGCTGCGAGACTGTACATAGAGTTTCAAAAGTGATGCCTGAGGAGCCCACACTGACCTTGATAGAGAGCAAAAAGGTCAATTTTTATTAACATGGATGTCACTTTAACTTGGTCTTGAACACCCAGCAGAAAAATATAACCAAAAATACATAAAACAATACCATAGCTAGATGTGATTCTTTTCCCAGTCTTCCTTTCCATTCTAGTGCCCCTGCTTTGATTGTACATGCTTTAATTTCTTAAAAAATTTGTTTATTCTCACCTAGATGCCAAACTTCAAGTGATCATACAGATGGAACCAACTACAAATGTGCCAAACTCCTTTCACTGGGACCCACTAGATCAACTTGTGAAGGGAATTCATAACTGCTAAACTACAACAGGACTTCTACACAAGGCCTATTAGATTAGCTCTCTATAGGTCACTGACTGCAGTCTCCTTGGCACCAACCCTTCTTAGCTCAAAGCAACTAAATGGAAACTTCACCCATTTTGCCCTAACCACAGGTAGGGATACCTCTTCAGAGGGGGGAATATTATAGACAGCTAAGTTAGGTAAAAATATTATAAGCAGTCAGACAGGGCTGGGCCCGCAAGGGAGTCACTACAGAAGATGAGAGTACACTACAGCTATGGCAGGAGGCACATCCATTGAAGGCCAAACCTCAAGATAAGGATAGAATGACCAGAGCTACATACCTGCCCAAGAGATAAACAATGAACTGAAGATTACACTCATCTGATCCGATAAAGTCTAGACAGACATCAGTCACCCAGCTGGCTGACCAGGACCTCCAGACCCACCCCGCCCTGGAATGTCTTTGTTCTTTCCATGTCCATTCGCTATGTGTCCTGCTTCCCCACTGGATCAATACTACCCAGACAGCTATACTTGAAATATTATTAGTTGATCATAATTTTGACCCATGTTGTACCTACCTCTTAATTTTACTCTATAAAACTTCCTCTGAAAAGTGGAACCCACTTGGGTCCTCTCCTGTCTCTCAGGAGCCCTCTCTCTCTGTCTCGGTTCTCTCTCTCTCTCTTAATAAATTTCCCTGCTCTTAACCTCCTTTGTTCCTTAGAATTCAGTCTTCAGTTTTGGGGAACACAAACTCAGCATATCTGACATCTAGCAGGCTGGGAGTTATATTTTACCCTGTATCACAAGCACCATCTTGTCACCAGGGGCTGAGCTTCCAGCTGACAGGGAAGAAAGAAGAAGAAGGAGAATGGGAAGGGGAAGAAGAAAGAAATGAAGCTCTTGGTTCAATAATCAAAAGCAACTGTATGTTAGTTACCAGGTATGTGAGGAAGCAGATCCATCCCCCAAGGAGCCTCCAGATGAGAACCCAGCCCCAGCCCACACATTGATTGCAACACTGGGAGACTCTATAGAAGGTGGCCCAACGGATCTGGGCTTGGATCCCTAACTCAATAAACAAGAAGACAATGAGTATGTTGTTTTAAACCACTGGGTTTCTGGTAAATTTTATGGTAATGTGGCAATGGAAAACTACATTAGGGTAGGGATGTAATGAACATATATGCACTGAAATGCCTCCCAAAAATGAGACTAGGGAGGAGGGCAGGGCAAAAGGGTAATGGGGAGGTGAGAGTGATCTGAGTATTTTATGTGCATGTCAAAGTCTGACAAAATGAAACCTATTAATCTGTTTAACCAATATAACCTTTTTTTAAGTGCATATTTGGTTATATATATTGCTGGGTTTGAACAATTTGATTTTTGGTAAGAGAGTAAAGTCTCTGACCAGAACAGAACTTTTTGGACATGACAGTACTAAATCGTGATGCAATATTGTTTGCTGATTGGTCTCTTAGGAAATATAAAAAGTAACAATGTGAAGATTGATAGAGGTAGTCTATTCTTATAGAATCCTTACCAGAAGTCAAATTGTTCAAATTATTTAACTAGGGTATATCAAATAAGGCAGATAAAAAAGTAAATATACTACCTAATAGCTGATATTCTTTTAAAATAATTTATTTAAAATACTATTTTAGAAGGACTGTTAGCTGGGTGTGGGGGCACACACCTGTGATACCAGCACTTGGGAGGCTTAACGGAGAGGATCAGCATGACTTCAAGCCCAGCTTGGGCTACATAGTGAGACCCTGTCTCAAAAACAAACAAAAAAACTCTCTTAATTTCTCCACAGACACTCTTTAAAAATAAGTGAATGTAGAGCTACAGCATGGTGGAACATGCCTATAATGCCAGCAGTCTTGGAGACTGAGGTAGAAGGATTGGAAGTTCAAGTCCCACCTGAGCAACTTAGGGAGACACTGTCTCAAAAAAAAATGTGGATGTAGCTCAGTATCACTGGGTTCAATCCATAGTACCACAAGGATAATCCATACATAAATACATACGTACATACAAATAGAAATGAGCCGATGCCTTGATACTACCTAAAATAATTGCTGGTCCTAAAGATAGAGAGTTACAGTAGGATGCTGTCTGTAGAAGCTAGTGTAATGCTACAAATATTTTTTTAATGTCTTCATGCTAAATGGACTGCTGTGGCTAAAAGTTTGTATACAAGGGCCTCACATAAAATTTAAAAATAACATTCAATGGGAAAAGACAAACGTGAGCTGGGTGTGGTGGTGTGTGCCTGTAATTCCAGTTACAGGCTGGGAGGCTGAGGCCAGAGGATCAAAAATTTGAGCCCAGCCTGGGTAGTACAGTGACTTAATGAATGCTGTTTCAAATAAAAGCAGGAGAGGGTGTGGATGGAACTCAGTGTGAATGCTAGGTTCAATCCCCTGGTACAAAAAAAAGACAAACGGCTACTGGTTGCACTTTAATCAATAGGCCTATTCATGGAAACAGAAAATAGACAGAGGTGTTTAGGGGCTGGAGGAGGGGAAATGGGCAGTTATCGTCAATGGGCCCTGTGGCACCTTGGGCTGACAAAAATGTGTTGGAAATAGCTAGTGATGATGGTTGATGGTCATATAGTACTTAATACTCCTGAAATACAAAGTTAAAAATAGTTAAAATGTTAAATTTTTACCAAAATGCATCCCATTAATATGTACAATTTTTATGTTATGCATCAGTTAAATAAATAGGGGCTGAGTAGCTCAGTGGTTAGAGTGCTTGCCTTGCAAGCACAAGGCCCTGAGTTCCATTCCCCAGCACCATAAATCAATCAATCAATCAAAAAATAAATATAAATTTATTGGTGGCACACACCTGTGACCCAGCTACTCGGGAAGCTGAGGCAGGAGGCTCACAAATTCGAGGTCAGCTGGAACAACTTAGTGAGATCCTGTCTCAAATAAAAAATAAAAAGAGCTGGGGATGTAGTTCAGTGGAAGAGTACTTGGACAGCATGCACAAGGCCCTGCGTTCAATCCCAAATACTGCAAGATTAGTAAAATTAAGTTTAAAAAGATACATTTTATGCTATATCTATTTTTAACATAAGAAAGGCAATTTTTTTTTAAAAAAGTAACTCACTCAAGGTTATAGAATTAGAAAGTGGCAAGCTGAACTCAAACCTTCTGATTCCGGGCCACGCTCTCCAAGCCTGGCCATAATAACTGCCTCGGAAAGAATAGCTACCCAGCAGATAGGACATCTGCATTCGTGTCGTCACTATCTTGTGTGACCTTCTGTGCTCTGACCTTGGAAGATCTTACCTTAGCCAGATGCTACTGGACACATTGTTTTTGACAGGCCCTGCTAAGTAGCCCTGCTGATATTGTTATCTGTCCCACGATTTCGATTTTACTTCACAGAATCCTTAGGCCCAGATTGCTAGCCCAGATATCATTTGCCTCTGGTACACTCTGGGGTGGTCCATGGGTGAGGAGCTTCAGGGAGGAGACCAGTGGCCCTCGTCTTATCCAGCTCCTCCTCCAGGGGATTGCCCTGGGATTAAGCCAGGCCTTGAAGAGGCTGCCATTCCTCCTCCTCTCCTGGTTCTAGGACAGGGGTCATGCCTGGCTCAGCTCCAAGAAAACTTTCACAAGCCAAAAGATAACCCAACACTGAGGCAAAGATTAGCCTTTAAAAAGGTCTCCTTGCACTCTAGAGTTGCTGTGCCTCTCCCATCTCACAGCTGTCTATCTGCCTGCTGATACTCAGCTACCATGTGGGAGTTTGTGGCTTTCCTGGGGCTCATCCTAGCCTATTTTTTTTGGCCCAGACAAAGGTCTGCTGGTGCCAAGTACCCCAACAGCCTCCTGTCTCTACCCATAGTGGGCAGCCTGCCATTCCTCCCCAGAAGTGGCCATCTGCATGTCAACTTATTCAAGCTGCAGAAAAAATATGGCCCCATCTATTCCTTTCGTATGGGTTCCACTACTACAGTCATCGTTGGCCACCACCAACTGGCCAGGGAGGTGCTTATCAAGAAAGGCAAGGAGTTCTCTGGAAGACCCCTGACAGTAAGTGCCCCCATCTTCCCACCTCCCTCACCACCGCCTGGAGTTGTGCAGTTCCTAATTCTCCCCAGCTCAGACCAGTGGGAAGATGGGAGGGGAGGGATCCCTCACATCCCACCAACCTTTAGACTGAGCCCAAAGGATTAAAGGAAGATCTCCTGAACTGGTGGCCCCGGGGTCATGGAGCCCTCACCCCACTCCCCTCACCCTTGCGTTGGATGAAAATCTCTCTGGGTCTAATTAACAGAGAAGCTGTGGATAAACCACATAGCACAGGCCCCACAGATGCGCTCAATGAGAATGTTACTCTTCACAAAAAACAGGGGCAATGGTTACTTCCTCTACTGGAAGGTAGGGGAGAAGAGTCCATGCTCTCGGCAGGCTGGGACGGCTGTCTTCCCAGAGCTATCCCTGTGGCTCTGGCTCAGGGTTGAGGCGGACCTCTAGTGGCATTCTGGGGCCGCCGCTGATCCCACTGAGCTTGCTGTTGGGTAGCCAGCCCAGACACATGCCCGACTCCCATCCCAGCGCCCTGCTTCTGCGACCTCCCCTGGACACTCCGTAAGGCTGACTGCTTTTCCTTGAACCGGCCAGCCAGAGGGGCCAACTTACCTCTGCTGGTTCCTCTTGGGAGTCTGGCAGGTCTCGTGGGTCGGGAGATAGAGGAGACTTTGGATTTGGAGTTTTTTTCTGAGGGGTCCTGGGGCTTGAACTCAGGACCTTGTGCTTGCTAGGCAAGTGCTCTACCACTTGAGCTAAATCTCCAGCCCTGACTTCGGGTTCGTTTTTTGTTTTGTTTTGTTTTTTTGTGGGAGGCTTCCTCTGGGAGGAGGCAGAGTAGCCCAAGTCCAGCTGGGGTATGCAGAACTCGTACTGTCCAGACGGACTTGTAGATGAGTGTGCAACTGTGTGGTACAAAGATAAACAACAGTGAGATAAACTGTGCCTTTCGTAGCACTCAGGTCCCCCAAGTAGGGGTCCGGGCAGCCCTTGGTCTCTACAAGCTTGCCTGCTCCTTGTCCTCAGTACGGGTATAGTTCAGAGAGCTTATCCCATCCGCAGCAGTCTCATCCTTGTCAGAAACTGATAAGAGACACCAAGAGGTCGCCTTATCAGTGAAACAAACCCCAGGACTCCTACATTCTAATTCAGGGTTCTTCTCCTAGCTGCACTCACTGGTGTCTTTCTTGGGATTGGGGGAAGGGGGCCTTAGGGCCTGTTCTACCAAGACTTTACAGTCCGGTGGAATGGAACAGGGATGCCCCCACATGGAGGGCAGCATGGCAGGCACCCGATTTCTCCCCCAGGAAGAGGAAAGGGCTCAGGAGGCCCAGGACAAGTATATGGGTAGGTGTGGGGCATGGGTGGTGTGTGATTCTTAGCCTTGCCTACTCTCCAAAGACCAGTTTAGCCCTCCTGTCAGACAAGGGGAAGGGCATCGCCTTCGCTGACTCCAGTGCCTCGTGGCAGCTGCACCGGAAGCTGGCGCTAAGCACCTTTACCCTGTTCAGGGATGGCGACCAGAAGCTGGAGAACATCAGTAAGTGCCGAGGCTGGAGAGTGGAAGGAGGGTTGGACAGGGAGGGGGAAAGGATTGTGGACAGAGGAAAGGGGGAAAGGTTGTAGATAGGGAGGGAGGGAAAGGGTTTCGGATACAGAGCAAGGAAAGTGTTATGGACGGCTCAGTCCAGCTTTTTCCTGGTGATTGCTGCCATCTCGTGGCCACATGGGATCTGGGCCCTTCCCCGGCCAAGAAGCTGGTAGAGGGGATGAGGTTGCTGACTCATCGCCCCACCTTTCATCCCTCTCTCCCTGCAGTATGTCGGGAAGTCAGTAGATTGTGTGATTCGCTGGCCACCTGCAACGGACAGGACGTGGACGTGTCCTTGTCAGTCTTCAAGGCGATAGTCAACATAATCTGTGCCATATGCTTCAATACCTCATACAAGGATGAGGATACTGAGTTGGTGACCATAAAGAAGTTCACTAAAGGCTTCCTGGATAACCTGAATGATGACAGTCTGGTGGACATATTCCCTTGGTTGAAGGTGAGGATGCAGCCAGTTCTGCCTGCGGATCCCAGCAGACTTGGACAGTGCCCCCGATTCTTCCTTCTTTTATTGCCGAGCTCCAGACCCATGTTTTTCCTAAGCACCTCAGCCACCGTGACCTCTCCCTCCTCTGCCTCTTCTAATGCCGGCCACTCTCTACATAGATGGGTCTCACTTTTCATCTGGGCATCTCAGTACTCAGGATAGTGACTCTCATCTCTTTTTCAATTGCCATGTGCCAGTATTCAGCATTCTAGATGCATTCATCATTTAATTCCTTTCAGAGATATGTTGTCCCATCACCCTTGGGCAGATGAGAAAACAGATTCAACCAGGTCAAGCAGCTTACCCCAGTCTTCGGGGTCAAGTTTATCGTTTATTTTTTATTTTTGGTCACAATAATGATTGAACCCAGGACTTCACACTGAACTACATCCCCAGTCCATTTATTTATTTATTAAAAGATAGGGTCTCACTAAGTCATCAAATTGCCCAGGCTGACTGCGAACTTATACTCCTCCTGCCTCAGTCTCCCAGGTGTGGGGATTACAGGCCTGGGAAACTATGCCAACTTACCTTATTTTTAAGGTCTGGGCACACAGCACAGTGAAGTCTCGATTTGATTGAATAGGGCAGGAGACGGGAAAACCACCCTAGTTTGGCATTGTCTTAGCCGGCCATCATCAATCCATTCTCTGTCCCCATCTTGCCTTCAATAATGGCTGAAGGGCAGGGTTGGAGTGGGAGCTCTCCTGAGATGGAAAGCTAGGGTCAGCCTCCAGAAGGGATTCTCATACCTGGAAAAGAGAAGTGGAAGGGGAGACATTCTTTGACATTCTTTTTTCTCCCCAGATTTTCCCCAATAAATGCCTAAAAATGCTAAAGAAGTATACTGTGATGCGAGCTGCAATGCTGAATGCACTACTGAAGGAGCACAAGGTAGGTGATGGAGCGCCTGAGAGTCTGGGTGAGAGTGAAAGCAGGCCAGGGCACAGCTGGACACCATGGGAGCGCCAGGGCTCAGTGGGGAACCTGACACATAGTAGGTACATAATAAAAACTGACCTAATTAATGAATGAGAGTAAGAAAGCAAGAAATTGAAGGGTCACTAGGAGGGAGAGATGCACCCCCCAAATTTAAAGAGGGTCCAGGATTATCTCCTACCTCCACAAACTTATAGGTCCTGCCCAGCCCACTCCACTTCCAAGTACAACCAGCCTTGTGATCTCTAGGATAGAAATATGGCAGGAAGGTTGCAGATGGGGCTTCTTTCTTATCACTGTTTCTCAACTTCCCCAACCCAGGAGAAATTCAAAAGTGACCATGTCACCAACTTGATGGACCTACTGATCCAAGCCAAGGTGAATTCGAACAATAACAATTGTGATCAAGACCAGGATTCAAATATATTTTCAGATAAGCACATTATTTCTACCATAGGGGACATCTTTGGGGCCGGTGTGGAGACCTCCAATTCTTTTGTGAGTTGGATCATAGCCTTCCTGCTGTACAATCCTCAGGTGAGCTTCCTCCACTCTTGGCTTCCCATCTACCCTCCAACCCAGCCCGCCCGACCCCCATGTCCCAGATAGAGGGAGAGACCATGCCCCCTGCAGGAAGGCTGGTCAGCCCTGCCCCACCCTCAAGATACTCAGTCTTCTGGAAGTAGGGCCTAGGCTCAGACCCCCTCAGAAGGCTCTGGAAGGCACTTCCGGATCTGGCCCATGGACCCTGAGTAGCCCACACTTCTCTTGGGCTTACGCACACTGGTCATGTGCACCTTGCTCTGGCCCTCAGGTGAAGAAGAAGATCCAGGAGGAGATTGACCAGAATGTAGGTTTCAGCCGCACACCAACTTTCAGTGACCGGAGCCACCTCCTCATGCTGGAGGCCACCATCCGAGAGGTCCTTCGCATCAGGCCGGTGGCCCCAGTCCTCATCCCTCACAAGGCTAACACTGACTCCAGGTACACCTTCCCTCCCAAAGACACCTGGACCTAGGTCGCTGCCGGAGGTGCTCGGCAGCCCAGCTGTCTCCCGTCTGGCCTGCTGGTCAGCCCATATTCAAACACTGACTACCATCAGTCATCGTGCTCCAGGCATTCCCATCAGCGTGTCTGCTGCCCTGGGTGCCCACTGACTAGTGCACAGGTCCACCGAGCTTCTCTCAAAAGTGGCCTGGGACAAAAGACCAACACTCTGTGCTCCTGCCCAGGCAGCATTACTGCACATGTGCATACGCACACACCCCAGCAGACACCAGTGTCCAAGGACACAGTGCTTGTCTAGAGGAGAGGGTTAGATGCAGAGCGATCAGGCAGAACTGAGGGGAAGACCAGAGGAACTGAGGGAGTCATGGATTCTTCCCCCAGGCAGGGGGAGCGTAGGAGGAGGCGAAGCGGGAAGGGGAACATACATCCTAGACCCTATTTTCTTCTCCCTCTCTGGGGCAGCATCGGTGAGTTCACCATTGACAAGGACACCAATGTGATTGTTAACCTGTGGGCTCTGCATCACGATGAGGAGATGTGGGACCAACCAGACCAGTTCATGCCTGGTGAGTCCCTGTTTCTCACCTGTCCCGTTCCCCAGGCTGCACACTCTGCCTGGACTCTGACACCCAGTACCCAGCCCCCTCTGCCACACTTGCTACTAACGAACTTGCCTCTCCACGGACCTATCAGCTCCATTCCCACGGTAGACTTCCCCACACTCCTCACAGCTGGACCTCCCACTCTACCCTTCCATCCAGCTGCAAGCCTGCTCCTCTGAGAGGCCCTCTAAGCACCTGAGCCATCTCCCACCATGCTTGTCCCTCTCCTCTTGGCAGTGGAATTTCATCCTCTCCTATCCTTCCTGGATATTTCCTCAGTGGCATTAAGGGCTACTCGCAGGCAGAGCTGTCTTTTCTCAGCCAGGCCCACATCTCCCCCTCAGTCAGGGCAAAGCATGGCTCTCCATGCCCTGCCCCCGGCTGATGCCTCCCTTTGCCCACAGAGCGCTTCTTGGATCCAACAGGGAGCCAGCTCATCACACCCTCCTTGAGCTACCTGCCCTTTGGAGCTGGGCCCCGCGCCTGTATAGGGGAGGCCTTGGCTCGCCAGGAGGTCTTCCTCATTATGGCCTGGTTGCTGCAGAGGTTTGACCTGGAGGTGCCAGAAGATGGGCAGCTGCCAAATCTGGAAGGCATCCCCAAGATGGTCTTTCTTATCAATCCTTTCAAAGTGAAGGTCACAGTGCGCCAGGCCTGGAAGGAAGCTCAGGCTGACGGTAGCACTTAGAAGTGGCACCCGAAACCCCCAGACCCCAATCTGTATGGCCCTTCAGCACAAAATGAGAGGTGCTGCTCCCACTGCACCGTACCATTCCTCGTTCTTCCACTCCACTCTGCCTTCTTTTCCAACCTGCAGCTATGGCAGGCGATGTGTATAAACTGAGCAGTTTTTCTTTAACAGGTCCCTGAGCACCTCATTTGTTTATTCATTTGCTCACTCATTTGACCAACAAATATTTTATTGAGCACATGCTATGTGCCATTCCTTGTCCAGGACACTCAGGCTGGTCCTGTGAAGCTCAGATTCCACTGAGGGCTGACAGATAAGAATTTCAGAGACTT